>JAWPHD010012870.1:0-72696 GCA_037043455.1 Cyrtodaria siliqua
ACCTCTCACCTCTCTACCCCAAATCCCACCATACCACCAACCCCCTCCAATTCTACCCCTTAACCCATTCATCAATTACACCCCCACCCAACACACCCCTACTCTCAACCCTTACCAATCCCACAATAACACAACCTCCAATTCCCAACCCCTTAACCCCATTATCAATTACACCCCCCCCAACACACTACTCTCAACCCTAACACAATCCCACATAATACCACCACCCTCACATTCTCAACCCCTTAACAATCATCACATTCACACCCCACAACACCTACTCTCAACCTCCTATACCAACCTCCCCACCATACCACAACCTCATATCTCAACCCCTTAACCCCCATATCAATTCACACCACCCAACACACCTAATCTCAACCTTACCAATCCCACAATAACACAAACCCTCTAATTCCCCAAACCTAATACTCCAATACATAACAACAACAACCAATACTAAAACAATTCAACCCCCAAAACCTCCAACCTACAAATTATATCATACATACTACCCCAAAATACCTCACATACACCCACTTACACCCTACCCTTCACTCAAATAACTCCACCCAACTCAACCCCCACTTCCCCCCACTTCCCCCACCCCCTCCCTCCCCCTCAATAACCCCCCCCTTCTCAAACTTCTCCCCCCATTGATCACCCCATTCCCCTCACACAAATCAATACAAATACCACACACCACCCTAGCCTCAAACCACTACAGCACATAACCTTACATCCCACAATTAACTAAACCCAAATCCACTGACACCACCACAACATAAACCCCAAAACAATGAACATACAACACCTAATGATAATAGGTAACATGCGTACACTCTACTAACCCGCCGTACATTAAATTCATGATTACGCTATCATAGTCTATCCAATAACCAAGGACATAAACACCAGGGTCCAAAACATTCATTTACTAGGGAATGACCAGCATCAGTTAACCAGTCTTACATAAAAAACGATAGGCAGATGTGCGAGTCAAGTAGTCATGTACATTAACTTTTATGTTCCATATATTAATATTTAATGAACAAAATAAATTCAAAAGTTGGATTCTCTTTATAGAATTTAAGTTGAATATAGGATTTATTTCCAGAAGATACAATATTTGTGTTTACATTTGAAGAGAGAAAAAACATGTACCGTTTATCGTAGTATAACTGAACAGAGAATTTGTATGCAAAAAGTGCTTTATTTAACAGCCATTCATTTGTGTTTTAATCATAAACATTGGTTAAAAAAAAGAATATAGAGTAAAACAATAACAATTATGTAGCATGATAGATGTATATTTTCATATTTCAAGAAATGCAAAATAATTCCAAGTCTTGTTTATAATTTAAGATACCAAATACAGGACTTGATCTTTCTACATCACATTAATAACATCAAAAGGAAACTTTTTTTTAAAATGTCTCTATAGTAACCAGTTGATTGTTTGCTTGTTTTTTGTTTAATTTTAAACATGTGTAAACTTGTTGACCAGAAAATAAAAACAGTAACAATTAAGACTACTTGATCTATATTTTCATATTTCAAAAATGCAAAAGAATTGCCTGTATGTTGTTATTTATAATTGAACTATATGCCACAAGCAGGACTTCATCATTTGACTATTTTTGTTTTATAACATCAAAAAGAAACTGTTTGTTTTTATGTCTAAAGTACCCAGTTGAGTGCTAAAATTGTTTGTGTTTAAGGCTAAAAGTGTGTAAACTTGTTGTTTTGACCAGCAGTGTATTCTGGGTATAATTTATTGTGGCCAAGTTCTATCACATTTAAGGATAAACTTTGATGTTGGATTGCCATATATTGTAGCCTAAATGAAAATAAAAACATCAATAGTTCTTCTTTTCTGTTGCGCTTTCTTTCACTGCATTATCTGTCAGAAGGTTTCGCTAACTGGAAGGTCCAATAGTTTGCAGACTAAACTTTGGACATTTAAAGAAACTGATAACTATTTCAGAAGGGATCCTAGATTTCTGTGTATCCCCTTTTTATATCAGAGAAAAGAAAACCTGAATATTCTTTTGATGACCCATTAAACAGTTCAATTGATATTCAAGCATTAACCTGCCGCACTTCTGTTTTTATACGCCAGTTTGAAAAAACAGGACATCATGGCATGGCTTTGTCCGTCCGTCTGTAAACAATTCTGCACAATATACAAAAATATAACATCCTCACTAGTGAAAGATTGCCTTTGGTGAGAGGAGGAACCCTGGGATCAGGTCAGTGGTCACTTCGCCATATTGAAATATGCATTCAGTGCGATATCTTCGAAACCATAACGTCCACAGTAATGAAACGTCATAGGTAGGCATATTGAGGTCAAAGTTCAGACTTCATGACCGTATATGGATATACGCATGTTGCAATAACGCGCACACTTCGTGAAACTTCATAGGTACATTGCCTTTGGTGAGAGGAATAACCTTATTGATGAGTACCGGTAGGTAAAAAGCCAAGGTCTTTATGACCTTATATGGAAATATGCATTCCACGCGATAACATTGAAACGATACCCACACTCATAAACTACATAGGTGTATTGTCCTTGGTAAGTGAAGAAACTCCATTGCTTTGTGGTCAGTATTTCAAAAGTCAAGGTCGTCATGACCATATGTGGAAATGCACATTCCATGCCTTAACTTCGACCATAACACTCATGAATCATTGTATGTACATTGCCCTTGGTGAGAGGTGCCTTATTATAGCCCCACTTTCACAAAGTGAAGAGGGGGCTATATAGGAATCACAGTGTCAGACTGTCCATAATGTCCCATCACGTAACACGTTTGTCCTGTCCCGTAAATCATTGTTATTAATTGCATTCCTCAAACTGTTTTGTATGGGTTGTTCCGAAACTTCATATACACATAACAACTGATGGTCTTACGTCCCTCTACATTAACCATGGTTGTTTGCCTAATTTATTACAGAATTATGGCCCTTTGTTTGACTTAGAATATAAGGGGGGGTATTCATCACCTTCAGTGATAGTTCTAGTTGTAATTGGGTCAGGAGGTCAAGGTCTGCATGACCTTATATAGAAATACGCAGAGCGATAACTTCGAAAGCATAACACCCACCCTCATGAAACATTATTTACAGGTACATATCCATTGTCGAGAAGTGGTACCTTGTTGTTTTTGGGTTCAGTAGGTCAAAGGCCAAGGTTGGGTACATTGCCCGTGGTCAGAGGAGAAATCCTATTGCTTTTGATGTCACTAGGTCAAAGGGCAAGGTCACCATGACCTCGTATGGAACTATGCATTCCGCATGATAACTCCGCAACTATAACATCTACACTCATGAAACTTCAGTACTGGTATGGGGACTTTTTTATCAGCATGACATGATCCTTGTTGAAAACTATTTTGATTCGAAGCATGGTCACATAGTTACCTTTGTTTACATAGTTATATAATAAAAACTTGTAGCGACTACTTCTCTGAAACTACTCGACAGATTTTCATGGAACTTCAAAGGAAAGTTGCTCGTGATATCTAGTTGATCCTAGGTCGGCCGGAAATTCAAGATGGCCGCCACTGCTAAAATAGATTTTTAATATTTTAGCTCTATTCGAAGAATAAGAGAGCTTATGTAATCATCCCGGGATCGGCGTTGGTGTCGGCTTCGACGTCCCACATCAAGGTTTGCGTGTAAGCTGTGTTTACAAGTCTATATCTCTTACATTTCTTATCCTAACACAACCAAATTTGTTCATGGGCTTCCTTGTAGCATTATCTTAAGGGCTGCATAAGCAATTTTGGTTCCTGTAACCCATGGGCTCCCATGGAACCCAAATTATGATAGCCCATAAAATGTGCCCCATTTCACATCAAATTTTGCGTGTAAGCTGTGTTTACAAATCTATATCTCTTACGATTCTTACCCTAGCACAACCAAATTTGGCCATTAGCTTCCTTATAGCATTATCGTAAGGGCTGCTTAAGTAATTTTGGTTCCTGTGCTCCCATGGAACCCAAATTCTGATAGCCCTTAAAATATGTCTGTTTCACATCAAATTTTGCGTGTAAGCTGTGTTTACAGGTCTATATCTCTTACATTTTTTGTCCTAGCTGAACTAAATTTTGGAATTATGGCTCCCCCACACAAAGTGTGGTAGGGGAGCCATATTGTTTTTGTGCTTTCTGTCTGTCTGTCTGTCTGAAGGTCTGTCTGTGTCACAAACGATGTCCGATCAATAACTAGAGAATGGTTGGACCTAGGGTCCTCAAACTTGGAAGGATGGTTGGTCATGACAAGTAGATGACCCCTATTGATTTTGGGGTCACTAGGTCAAAGGTCAATGTTGCGGTGACATTGACTATCAAAACGATGTCCGATCAATAACTAGAGAATGGTTGGACCTAGGGTCCTCTAACTTGGAAGGATGGTTGGTCATGACAAGTAGATGACCCCTATTGATTTTGGGGTCACTAGGTCAAAGGTCAATGTTGCGGTGACATTGACTATCAAAACGATGTCCGATCAATAACTAGAGGATGGTTGCACCTAGGGTCCTCAAACTTGGAAGGATGGTTGGTCATGACAAGTAGATGACCCCTATTGATTTTAGGGTCACTAGGTCAAAGGTCAATGTTGCGGTGACATTGACTATCAAAACGATGTCTGAACAATAACTAGAGAATGGTTGCACCTAGGGTCCTCAAACTTGGAAGGATGGTTGGTCATGACAAGTAGATGACCCCTATTGATTTTGGGGTCACTAGGTCAAAGGTCAATGTTGCGGTGACATTGACTATCAAAACGATGTCCGATCAATAACTAGAGAATGGTTGCACCTAGGGTCCTCAAACTTGGAAGGATGGTTGGTCATGACAAGTAGATGACCCCTATTGATTTTGGGGTCACTAGGTCAAAGGTCAAGGTTGCGGTGACATTGACTATCAAAACGATGTCCGATCAATAACTAGGGAATGGTTGGACCTACGGTCCTCAAACTTGGAAGGATGGTTGGTCATGACAAGTAGATGACCCCTATTGATTTTGGGGTCACTAGGTCAAGGCCGTAGGTCTGTCTGTGTCACAAACGATGTCCGATCAATAACTAGAGAATGGTTGGACCTACGGTCCTCAAACTTGGAAGGATGGTTGGTCATGACAAGTAGATGACCCCTATTTATTTTGGGGTTACTAGGTCAAAGGTCAAGGTCGCGGTGACCTTGACTATCAAAACGATGTCCGATCAGTATCTAAAGAACGGTTGGACCTAGGGTCCTCAAACTTGGAACGACGGTTAGTCATGACAAGTAGAGGGGTCACTAGGTCAAAGGTCAAGGTCGTAGTGACCTTGACTATTAATACGATGTCCGATCAATAACTAGAGAACGGTTGGACCTAGGGTCCTCAAACTTGGAAGGATGGTTGGTCATGACAAGTAGATGACCCTATTGATTTTGGGGTCAAAGGTCAAGGTTGCGGTGAAACGATGTCCAATCAATAACTAGAGAATGGTTGGACCTAGGGTCCTCAAACTTGGAAGGATGGTTGGTCATGACCAGTAGATGACCCTATTGATTTTGGGATCACTAGGTCAAAGGTCAAGGTTGCGGTGAAACTATGTCCGATCAATAACTAGAGAATGGTTGGACCTAGGGTCCTCAAACTTGGAAGGATGGTTGGTCATGACCAGTAGATGACCCCTATTGATTTTTGATTTTTTTTAATTTTGATTTTTTTTGATTTTTTTTTTTTTTAATTTTTTTTTTTTTAAATATTTTTTAATTTTAATTTTTTGTTTAATTTTTTTTTTTTTTTTTTTTTTCAATTTTTTTGATTTTTTTTTTTTCAATTTTTGCATAAGAAGTTTTAGGGTCGGCCCTTTAAAAAAATAGGGTCGGTCGGGTTCCTTGAACCACACATATTTTTTTATGTGGCCTTACTGATACAGATAGTAGATACAGTCACAGGGATATTGAATATCAAAACGATCTCAGATCAATAAAGAACAGTTGGACCTAGAGTCGTCAATTATGTCTGTTCGGGCGAGTGGGGGAGCCATACGTTTTTGTCCCATGGACAATAACAATTTCTAGTTGGTTTTCTTATAGTATGTTGTAAAGGGTTGGATAAGTAATTTTGTCTTCTGCAAATTCTGGGCTCCCATGGAACCCAAATTGTGATGGCCCATAAAATGTGCAATAAAGGCAGATCTAGGTTTGCATGTAAGCATGTATATATCTATAATTTTGGTTTGGGATTTGTTATAGCATTATGCATCTTATTACTTCGCCCATATTGGGGCATGGGCTCCCTCCTTACCCCCGCCCACCCCCGCCTTCACTCCCCTCCACACTTTTTTTTTTATTTATTTTTTTATTTTCTTATGGGATGGTGTGTTGTCCGTCTTCCGTCTTCCGTCGTCCGTCAGTCCGTCCGTCCGTTAACTTTTGCTTGTGTACACTCTAAGAGGCCACATTTCTGAAGCAATCATCATGAAACTTTGTCAGAATGTTTGTCTCAATGAAATCTCGGTCAAGTTCGAAAATGGGTCATGTGGGGTCAAAAACTAGGTCACTAAATCAATTATTGGAAAAACCTTGTGTACACTCTAGAGGCCATATTTTTGACCCGAGCTTGATGCAACTTTGTCAGAATGTTTGTCTTAATTATATCTTGGTCAAGTTTGAAAATGGGTCATATGGGGTTAAAAACTAGGTCACTAGGTCAAATACTTGAAAAACCTTGTGTATACTCTAGAAGCCGTATTTCTGACCCAATTTTGATGAAACTTTGTCAAAATGTTGTCTTAATTATATCTTGGTCAAGTTCAAAAATGGGTCACATGGTTTAAAAACTAGGTCACTAGGTCAAACTTTGGAAAAACCGTGTGTACACTCTAGAGGCCATATTTTTTACCCTATCTTGATGAAACTTTGTCAGAATGTTTGTTTCAATGAAATCTCAGTCAAGTTCAAAAATGGGTCATGTGGGGGTCAAAAACTAGGTCACTAGGTCAAATACTTGAAAAAACTTGTGTACACTCTAGAGGTCATATTTGTTACCCAATCTTGATGAAATTTTGTCAAATTGTTTATCTTAATTATATCTTGATCAAGTTCGGAAATGGGTCACATGAAGTTAAAAACTAGGTCACTAGGTCAAATATTGGAAAAACCTTGTGTACACTCTAGAGGCCATATTTTTGACCCGAGCTTGATGCAACTTTGTCAGAATGTTTGTCTTAATTATATCTTGGGCAAGTTTGAAAATGGGTCACATAGGGTTAAAAACTAGGTCACTATGTCAAATACTTGAAAAACCTTGTGTAAACTCTAGAAGCCGTATTTCTGACCCAATATTGATGAAACTTTGTCAAAATGTTTGACTTAATTATATCTTGGTCAAGTTCAAAAATGGGTCACATGGTATTAAAAACTAGGTCACTAGGTCAAACTTTGGAAAAACCGTGTGTACACTCTAGAGGCCATATTTTTGACCCGATCTTGATGCAATTTTGTCAGAATATTTGTCTCAATTATAGCTTGCTAAAGTTCGAAAATGGGTCACACAGGGTCAAAAACTAGGTCACTAGGTCAAATACTTGAAAAACCTTGTGTACACTCTTGAGGCCATATTTCTGACCCGATCTTGATGAAACTTTGTCGAAATGTTGTCTTAATTATATTTTGGTCAAGTTCAAAAATGGGTCCCATGGGGTCAAAAACTAGGTCACTAGGTCAAATACTTGAAAAACCTTGTGTACACTCTAGACACCATGTAGTACGACTCGATTCATCAATGGTATAACAGCCAGTAGAGCGTTCACAGGCCCTCTTGGGCCTCTTGTTTATATTTCTGTGTTGTTTTAGTCAATTCTTACACATATATGTTGCAACCCTCCCCGCCCCCACCACAACACCCCCCGCCTCTCACCCCATCAACCCCTAATTTTTGCCTAATTTATTACAGAATTATGGCCCTTTGTTTGACTTACAATTTAAGCGGGGGGTAATCATCACCTTCAGTGATGGTTCTAGTTGTAATTGGATCAGGAGGTCAAGGTCTGCATGACCTTATATGGAAATACACAGAGCGATAACTTCGAAAGCATAACACCCACCCTCATGAAACATTATTTACAGGTACATATACATTGTAGAGAAGTGGTACCTTGTTGTTTTTGGGTTCAGTAGCTCAAAGGCCAAGGTCGTGTGGCAATATAGATTTAAAGCAATAACTTCAAAACGATAACCCATCCTCATGAAACTTCTTGGGTACATTGCCCGTGGTCAGAGGAGAAATCCTATTGCTTTTGATGTCACTAGGTCAAAGGGCAAGGTCACCATGACCTCGTATGGAACTATGCATTCTGCATGATAACTCCGCAACTATAACATCTACACTCATGAAACTTCATCAATACTTTGCACTTGGTGAGAGAATGTTTTTAGCTCTACTGATCAAAGATCAGCAAAGCTTATGCCATGGTGCGGTGTCCGTCGTCTGTCTGTTAACATTTTTTGCAACTACTAGATGGATTTTCATGAAGCTTTACAGAAATGTTGCCCATGATGTCTAGTTGATCCTAGCAAAAATTCACGTGGATGTAAAATCCAAGATGGTTGCCAAAGCTAAAAATAGATTTAAAAAAAAACAAGTTTGTAGAAAAAAAGTTTGTAGCGACTACTTCTTCAAAACTATAAGTGATATTGGTATGGGACTTTTTTTTAAATGATCAGCATGACATGATCCTTGTTGAAAACTATTTTGATTCGAAGCATGGTCACCAGCGGCCATCTTTGTTTACATAGTTATATAATAAAAACTTGTAGCGACTACTTCTCTGAAACTACTTGACAGATTTTCATGGAACTTCAAAGGAAAGTTGCTCTTGATATCTAGTTGATCCTAGGTCGGCCGGAAATTCAAGATGGCCGCCACTGCTAAAAATAGATTTTTAATTTTTTAGCTCGACTATTCGAAGAATAAGAGAGCTTATGTAATCATCCCGGGGTCGGCGTTGGTGTCGGCGTCGACGTCCCACATCAAGGTTTGCGTGTAAGCTGTGTTTACAAGTCTATATCTCTTAAATTTCTTATCCTACCACAACCAAATTTGTTCATGGGCTTCCTTGTAGCATTATCTTAAGGGCTGCATAAGCAATTTTGGTTCCTGTAACCCATGGGCTCCCATGGAACCCAAATTATGATAGCCCATAAAATGTGCCCCATTTCACATCAAATTTTGCGTGTAAGCTGTGTTTACAAGTCTATTTCTCTTACAATTCTTACCCTAGCACAACCAAATTTGGCCATTAGCTTTCTTAGAGCATTATCGTAAGGGCTGCTTAAGTAATTTTGGTTCCTGTAACCCCTGTGCTCCCATGGAACCCAACTTCTGATAGCCCTTAAAATATATCTGTTTCTAATCAAATTTTGCGTGTAAGCTGTGTTTACAGGTCTATATCTTTTACATTTTTTGTAGTTTTGGTTAATTCTTACACATAGTTATGTTGTGCTCCCAACCCCACCCCACATTGTTGTAGCCTTTTTTCTGATGGTATATACTAGCTATAAATTTATTATTCTCCGAAAATTCGAATAGTCGAGCTGCGCTGTTCTCCGACAGCTCTTGTTTTTTGTAGAGACTACTTCTTGAAAACTATAATGTTATTTATATGGAACTTTTTCTAAAATGATCAGCATGACATGATGATGGCCCTTTTTTTTTCGATGTTAAACATGGCTTCCATCGGCCATCTTTGTTTACGAGTTTTTTTTCCCGTTAGGGCATTTGAGCAATGATATTAGGCTAAAACATTTCTACTGATTGTTTGTCAAATACAACTTCATTAGTGACATTAAGTGACATATTTATGACAGAGATTGTCATAGATACTATTTTAAGATGCTGTTAAAAAGTAATTGAAAAATGTCTACAGACTTTGGAGATATTAGCAAAGTGTTTTTGTGAACACCTGCATATACCTGGATTTACCTGTTTCTTTGTTACCTTCAGACACAATTATTCATTTGGACATTTTCCCTCGTGTTATGGGATCTTGATTTGGATTACAAGTCCCTTTCACTGATTTTGTAATACTCTGAAAAGTGCTCACAACATTCAGCACAATGCAGAAATCCAGTGACCAGCATATATCTTCACAAGGCAAGCTAACAGTTAATTTTGCCTCAGGCTCAGCTAAGCTAAATCAGAAGCACAGTAGCTCACATGAAAGTAACTGAATGTTGTTTAACGGCTCATCAACACAGTATAGGTTATTTAGAGCCGCCCCAGAGAGAGGGGAAGGATACATAGGAATCCGGGAACCTGCCCTTCTCTTATTATCGAATAGATTCCTATGGTTCTTTAACGTGCTCGGAGGATAGACCGATACACGGGACCGCCCGGTTTACGTCCCCATCCGACGGACGAGGCTAAGGGAAAGTGTCTTGCCCAAGAACACACCGACGGAACACAGTGGTACCACGGAGGATTGAACCCGGGGCCTCCGGTTACAAATCCGCCGCGCTACCGACTGCGCCACACCAGCCCTCCACAGGAAAGTAAACGACACCATTCAGAAGTTGCTAACTGTAGTGCGGAGGAAATGAAGAAGGAAGACATAGAAGGCCTTATAACATCTTCTGTGGACAGCATTATGGTCAAAATGGAAAACAGATGTTAGATGTCTTTGAGACAAAACTAACAGAGAAAACATTGGAGATGAATGAGAAAATCACCAGCTTGGAATATGAAAACAATATACTCGAAAGAATTCCTAAAATATGAACTTAGAGCTACAGAGTCTCTATATCAATCGATTCCTTCTTTGCAGGCGTGTCTTTATTTGTAACTTCATGTTCACCAGCTCATGTCGAAATCGGGTATTTAAGCGAGCAAATATAACGCAGGACATCATTTATTGTATAGACATCGACCAGTGCACATCGTACCTGTACACATGTAACATGATTTACAGAAGAAGAAAACAAAGTTGCCTCTTTCGGGACTCGGAACACGGAACCTTCTGATTTCAAGTCGGGTGCTCTATCCACTGAGCAAAAACGCTTCATAAGAAAATGGTATAGTAACTACCATTTATTGAGAGGCCAAATAACTTGTCAATACGAAACTAATATTCCGTCTCAAAACAACTATATCTTGACTTGTTATTTAGCGCTTGATGAGTTTGTGTGTGCGCTAGTTATTATGAAATGCCTATTTAGTGTTAAAATGCTACAACATACCAATAAATAGCCGTGGTATAGTGGATACACGTACATCATACAAGTGCAACGTCTGTGGTTCAAATCCCGTTTCGGGCAATTACTTTCGTTATCACATATATGTATTCTGAAGCTGTATATTTATCAAAGGCTAAATAAAAATGTGATATTTTACTCATCGATTTCTGTTTATATACCGACTTTTGGGGTGTTCGTCGATTTGATTCTTCTTCACACGTGACTCATTCATATTCATGAGGTATTACCAGTTAAAATAGAGACTCTGTAGCTTTAACATAAAAGAGAAGTTTGAACAACTTAAGAGAGAATGAATCCACACCAAATCCTGGCGATACATCGTATACCTGGAAGGACGGGTACACCTAAACCAGTTCTCATGAAGTTGAGAAATAACAATGCAAAAACAATGGTTATGAAGAAGCGATCGAGTTTAAAAGCGGGTGGACATAGACTGGTTGATGACGTTACCAAACTTAACCAAGGGCTCATCAGCAGGGTCACTCTTCACAAGGACATGGATACCGCATGGTATTTCAACGATTCCATGTTTGGAGAGACCACCGGAGGCATAAGGCACACATTTGACATCTATGATCATTAGTACACCTGTAGAAACAGATTTTTAAAAACAAGTTTGTAGCGACTAATTCTTGAAAACTATAAGTGATATTGACATGGGACCTTTTTCTAAAATGATCAGCATGACATGACGTTGGCCCTTGTTGAGAATCAACATTAAACATGGCTGCCAGCGGCCATCTTTGTTTACATTGAGTTATTTAGTAAAAACTTGTACTATTATTAAAGCGCCTACTCCTCTGAAACTACTTGAAGGATTTTCATGAAACTTAAAACAAATGTTGCTCTTGATGTCTAGTTGATCCTAGCAAAATTTCAGGTCGGCTGGAAATTCAAAATGGCTACCATGGCTAAAATTAGATTTTTAAAAAACGAATTTGTAGCAACTACTTTTTAAACTGTAAGTGATATTGATATGGGACTTTTTCTAAAATGATCAGCTTGACAAGATGTTGGTCCTTGTTGAAAATTATTTTGATTCGACATTATTCGACATTAAATGCCAGCGACAATCTTTGTTTACATAGAGTTACATATAAAAACTTCTAATGACTACTCCGAACTACTTGACGGATTTTCATGAAACTTCGCAGGAATGCTGATCCAGCTATCAAAATCTGTCAGTAGAGCTTCAAGGTCATGGAGCTCTTGTTTGCCTTTAGGGTTTGTAGGTAAAAGTCAAGGTCACCATGACCTGATATGGATATACATATTCCAAACAATAACTTCAGGAGTATAACTCGTAAAAACTTGTGAGATGAGGAACTCTATTGCTTTTGGGATTATCAGAACAAAGGTCAGGGTCAACATGACCTCATATGGACAAGTAACGCATTCCTCAAGATCACTTCTGAAGTATAAAACATTCCTTAAACTTCAAAGGTACGTTTGCCTTGGTGAGAGGAGGAAGCCAATTGCTTTATTGACCTGACAATGACCGAAGTCTGAGAACTGTAATTAGACCTGCAATCTTGAAACTTTACAGAAATATTTCCCATGTTAAAACGACGACTCCTATCCATTTGGCGGGTATTAGGTTAAAGAAACTAACCGCAAAATACAGGCAAAATTACACATCAACACTTCTATGCAAAATTTCAGGTCATATAATAATGTATCTGTGCCAATTAAAATTATATGATTTTTCATGGTTCTTGAATAATTCAACGCTCCAATTTTGGGGTTTGGCATTGGCTTGTGACAACGCAGTATGCCATATTGCTGCAGTATGCCATCTATATGGCTCACTGCAGCAGCTGATGGCACACTGCGTAGTAAGACTGCTGCAGTACTATATATGATTTTTAAGACGGCTTAGTGCAGCAGTTCCTTGATACATATCGACAGACTGCTGAAGTATGTCATCGCTCATTTTGATGTAAGTTAATTTTAAGTGAAGGAAATAAGGTTATCAGTTAACCAAATAAATTAAGATTTTTTTTTAGCCGGGTTTTCAAGAATTGACAGATTGGCGAACACCAGGTGGGCGGTGGACGGATATCAACATTTTATTTTTTATATCTCAGCATTGATCTTAAACTTTGACAGCAACTTCCTCTCATGAAGCACTGACCAGACCTAAATTAAAAAAAAAATTGGTCGAAACCTTAAAAAAATATCTTCCCATGAACCCATGGACTGATTTCGACAGTTTTTTTTAAATGATCGCCAATGCATGGACTAGCAAGTTTGTTCAAATGAAGTCCCAGTGGGAAAAAATGGCCGTGCCCCTGGGGTCCAAAGTTTTATATTGAGACTTTGCATATTTTTCATAGACTTATATAGGAAGAAACTTTAAACATCTTCTTCTCTGAAACCACAAGGCATAGAGCTCTCATGTATTACTTGTAGCATCAGCTTATGGTCCTCTACTAAGTTTGTTCAAATGGTGACACTGTGGTCAAATTTGGCCCCGTCCCGGGAGTCACAGTTTTACATAGACTTATATAGGAAAACAATTCAATAGTCTTCTTCTCTGAAACCACAAGAGCCAGAGGTTTAATATTTTGCATTTACTATTAACCTATGGTCCTTTACCAATTTTGTTAAAATGGTGACCTTGGGGTCACATTTGGCCCAGCCCCAGGAATCCCATGTTTATAAAAGACTTCTATAGGGAAATACTTAAAAATTCTTCTACTGTGAAACTACAAGAGCCAGGGGTTTAATATTTCGCATTTGCTATAAGGTTATGGTACTCTATCAAGTTTGTTCAAATGGTGACCCTGGGATCACATGTTTATATAGACTTCTATAGGGAAATACTTAAAAAATCTTCTCTGAAACTACAAGAGCCAGAGGTTTAATACTTTACATTTGCTACAAGCTTATGGAAGTTTTTCAAATTTGTTAAAATTACGTAAACACGACATCCAAGATGGTCCCCATAGAAAAATCTTCTTGTACTCTGGGAAGCTAAGGCCGTGGGTTCAAATCCCATTGGAGTTTGTTTTTGTTTTTTATGTTTTTTTTTATTATCGTTTCCTGTTTGGATGCGTTTTTTCTTTTGTTTAATTTTTCTAAAGTTTGTATTTAAAGATTTTGCATGTTTTACCTAGACTTATATAGGGAAAACTTAAAAAATCTTCTCTGAAATAACAAGAGCCGGAGGTTTAAGGTTTTGCGTTTGCTATAGACTTATGGTTTTCTACGAAGTTTGTACAAATGGTGATGCTTGGGTCACATTTAATGTTTTACATAGACTTGTATAGGGAAATACTTAAAAAATCTTCTTTTAAATTGTTAGCATGGAGTTGTGGGTTTAAATTTTGGTTGAGGGTGTTGTTGTGTTTTGCACTTGTAAAAAGGTATTGAAAGGTATTTAATGATGCCTTTTTGATGTAAGAGCATTTTAGCTTGTAGAGCATCCACAGGGCCTCTTGTTTTCTTGTTCTTTATTATTATTAATGATCCCTAACCCCTGGTCTATCAAGTTTGCTCATTTAAAGTCCCTGGGGTCAAAGATGGCTGCAACCCCTGGGTCCAAAGTTTGTATGTAGAGATTTTGCATGTTTTACATAGACTTACATAAGGAAGACTTAAAACACCTTCAATCAGCATTTGCGAGAGGACAATTTTTTATCATTGCAAAGATCCTCAGGTGATCGATTTAGGGCCATTTTGGCCCTCTTGTTTTCTTGCTGTATATAGTGCTTCTTTAGGTATACTAAGGTAGATAACAGTATTGTCATAAATTTGGCGACAACAAATCAGATTGCTTCCGATAATACCCCTGCCATTCAGCAGACAATACTATATGCTTTCTAATAATGTTTTCGTAAATATAATTTTACTATAATCCAAGATATATTGTAAGCCCTGTGGCGCACTGAGTTTTATTTAAATTGGAACTTTTAAATAGGAACAAAACATTGGTCTTCTATATACTGATTTATTAGCCCAGTGTCGATTTCTTCAACTACTAAGCTTTTTTCTATTCAATTTAAACAACCAGTTGCATGTTTTATTCTTTAAATTCCATCTTTCAGGATGGCATTGGCAGGCAATGAGACAGTTGCACTTTTATTGTCATTACATGTCTAATATACTGCTTTATCTGTTTATTATAATTTAAAAAGCTAGTAAGCTGTCTGTTTAATAAAAGTTCTAAAAATCTAAATATGTAATACCTTTAAGGCTTTTTGACAGTTTTGGTCAATTTGACAGAAGTTCGTTTTGAATTTTGCCGCAAGTGCAGCTGCTGACATTCACCTTGTCAGCTCAGTATTTATAGTGGTTGAACCTGAAGACAGGATATTCAACCAATCACTGCTCGTCAGGATTACCATCAACCAATGAAAATACATTTATCTGATATTTTGCAATGCGGTCCTGACACATCAAAATCACATTTGTAGTACATATAACCAAAATAACTTTAACAAATACACAATAATTTAGTTCTACAATTATGTCTAAATGTGTCCATAACATGGACTATTTGCATGTGTCAGCAATAATACAGCATTTAACATTATACAGGATGTCAGGATAGTGATTTAACTACGCCATTTTGTTACAAGAAATAGTCTCTGAAAGCTATCTCATTTAACAAATATAAAATGAACAAGAACAATTCATTTACACTGAAATACTATTCCTTTATTTGGAGAAGATTAGTAGCATAAAACTAGCGTATCAGTGTATACAGGCAGACGTTTTTATGAATTGAATTGAACTGACCGGACAATACAAAATGGCGGCCTCCATGAAGCTTTTGTCAGGAATGTGCAGTGCAAATAATTAACAATTGCTAAGTAAATACAGAATAACAGTGATTATGGAGAATCGATTTGAACTGATGACTACAATAAATAACATACATTCACTGTATAATTACCTTCAAATATGGATAAAAATTGATAGACAACCT
This sequence comes from Cyrtodaria siliqua, assembly GCA_037043455.1. NCBI lineage: Eukaryota > Metazoa > Mollusca > Bivalvia > Adapedonta > Hiatellidae > Cyrtodaria > Cyrtodaria siliqua. The sequence goes on from JAWPHD010012870.1 coordinate 16,195, forward strand.
GAACGAACAACTCAACACAAGGTAATATTTGGTTATTTCATATCCATTAGCATTCATCTAATAGTCGGTCCATTTGATACATATTTGATTCAGACAAATATGTCTGGGACAAGGCCACTGGCCCTTACACTTCCCCCACCTTAGATATTGCGCTTCTCGTGAAGCGACACAGAAGCGACACAACTTCAAGTTTGCGAAACTCTATAAAATTTAAATTACATGAATATAATATCAGTCCTCAAATTCCTTAGCACAGTAAATGTACAGGTTGTTTTAACCTTCCTTCTCGTTATCAAGTTCATATGCTATTAAAGCCTATTAAGTATTTAACATTATAAACCATTGTATGCAAATACGGTCATTATCATAAACCCGCGATTGAAAGTGAAAGCACATTTAAAAGCATTAAACCTGTATCCCACAATAATACTTTTTTTCCATGTGTTATCTATACAAAATGTATCTTAAATTAAAATTAACAATATTCACAGTTCTCAATAGTGTTATTCATACATTTAAACTAAAAGTAAACAATTATCATTTTTGAACATCGACAGCACTCCGAATCGGAACATGGCTAAGCTTCTCCAGGGTGTCGGACGCCAACGTCTTTGGTAGTGTGGTAAACATCGTCACCCGTTGCATCTGGACCTCGGGAGGATAGTCGCTCGATCCCTAATTGTCTCTTAGTTATAATAGCGGGCTTTGGATGTGACGGAATTGTTCTGTCCTAATGGGCCAGGCAGAAGAAGATAGTTATGTTGGCTCAAAAGTAGGTCGCTGTCCTCTGGCTGGATGATGGGGCCATGTTGTGTGAGAACCATTGCGGCATATTCTCCACACAGATATTGACTTCCAGTGTTTCGGAGGCCAGAGAAGTTTGCCAGGTTCTAGGCAGACGGGGCATATACTCTCGTCCGGTACCTTTGGACAGTCACGTCTTGCAGGTGATAGTAGAGGCATACATCCCACAAAAAAGACATCCAATGCTAGGCCTTGAATAGCGGGTGCTGCGTTAACTGTGCCCAGTTGAATATCAATATCCGACAGAGGCATGCTGACTGGTCTAATAGGCCGAAAGGAGCAGGTCTGGGCGGGCTTTATAGGTTCAGGTATGCACTACGGTATTGGGCTTACTGGTTGAGGAGAATACCTCTCGTCCTCATCTGATGAACTATCGTCCATACCCAATGTGATCGGTGTTGGCGATCTTATGCCTAGAGACATTTGTGGAAACATAAGTGGTGTTTCGTATAGTGGTGTTTCAATCACGTGCGTGCTTCTGTTTGACAGACTGTCAGTCTCTGCTGTTCTGTTGACAATAGGTGATACTTCAGTAACTTTCTCAGTGGGTGTGACGATAACTGACATTTCTTCAGGCTGGGAGAGCTCTTGCTGTGGAAGTGCTTGCAGTGGAAGCTCAGACAATAGACGCTGTTGCAGTGGAAGCTCAGACAGTGGACGCTCTTGCAGTGGAAGCTCAGACAGTGGACGCTCTTGCAGTGGAAGCTCTTGCGTAGAGCTCCCAATTTCTGGCACTGATGATTCCACAAGGGTTGTAGATGGTTCAGTTATTGGCATCGACAGCGAGGCACCTTTACTTGAGGAGGATGGTAAGGATGCCTCTCCGAATGCAGTAAGAGCATCTGATGGTGTTGCTGTTTTCATCACCTTGACAGAGGTAACATTACGCCTCAGCATCGTGCTAATGTACACTGAAACGCAAAAGAAACGCAACACGGGAATTTCCGCTATATATTGTATATACTGCACACTTAATTGAACATAATATTCCAAAGAAATCCCAAGATGTTTTGTAAAAAAAATGTTGCAGTTAATTAGAGAAAGGACACAACTGTGATGTTGTAGACGTTTTAATCACACTACACCTTGTAACAAAAACTTCATAAATGTTGAAGTTGCTCTTTGAAAAACTAAAGCAGTTCAGTACTGTATTCAACGTAAAGAGTTTGCAAAATGTTGCATCCTAAGTATGCTCACATGCTTGAGCCAAACGCATACTCTGTCAGTAATGATGTCAGTAATGAAACTTTGAAGGAATACTAATAGCTGCTGTGTTATGTGTTGTTTTAATTTTTTTTTTCTCAAAAGGAAAGGTCTTAAGTAGCCGTGTACCATTCGATTAACAGCAGCATATTGTACATACAATATATAGCGGAAATTCCCGCGTTGCGTTTCTTTTGCGTTTCAGTGTATTTGTACTCTACGCCTAGCAGCTGTGCAGCCCCGTGTCGCAATTCGGTATCATTACAGAAATGCCAGTTCCCTGGTGGTATTACTGGTAGGTCCTTAAGAGCTGCCATTCTTCTAGTGAGGCTAGACACTGCCTTAAGAGCGGTGCCTACATTATTGTTTAGCTTGCTAATATAACATATAGCGTCCTGCACAAAATGTGCCTTGACTTCGGCTGGAGTGATTTCAACAGACCCATTCCCGGACAAACCTTTAGCGAGGGTCTTAAGCCAGGAGGGTAATTTACTTCCCAGATAGGGGTTGTCTGTATATGGACATCTTTGGCTGGAGTTTTAATTGATCTTTTCACAAGATAGACCAAGTCGTCAATTTTCAGAAACCAGGGCGTCTACTTGTGTCATGTAACCAAACTGACTGACCAACAGTGAATGATCTCCTTTTAGTATGTAGATCATAATGACGTTTCCGATAGATGCCTTTCGTATTCAATGACTTTCGAGCCATTTCATGAATCTCAGCCAAATGAAGTCTTAGCTCATCTACATAAGTATTTTCATCTCCAGCTGTCTCTGGTGTCTCTGATGACACACATGGAACTTGTGGTAGACCCACACATGCCTGTAAGGGTAAGATTATTTCTCGCCCAAACACCATTTTGTTTGGTGTTTTACCTGTTCCTGCATGTGAAGATGACATGTAGGCCATCATGATTTGAGGTAGAAACCTGTCACTAGTACTCTGATTGTGCTCACAGTACATGGTGAGCATTGTAGTCAATGTGCGATTAAATCTCTCCACATTTCCATTGTATTGTGGATGCAGTGGAGAAGTTCGTGTTTTGTAAATCTGCAGTAAATCGCACATCTCATAGAACAACTTGGATTCAAAATTACTACCCTGGTCGGTATGGATTTGCATAGGTACTCCGAAGCGACAGGCATATTCATTTACAAAGACATGAACTACAGTCTCTGCTTCTTGATTGGGAATAGCTATAGCCTCAGTCCACTTGGTAAAGCAATCGCAGATGACAAGAATATAGCGTTTGCCCGCTTTTGTCTTTGAAAGTGGCCCAAATATGTCAATTGCACACTTCTCCATGGGCTCTACCACAGGCAACATGGCAAGTGTGGCATGCTTTAGCTTAACTGGTTTCGTGCAGCACAGGCATCACACGTTTTACAGTATTGTTCAATAACCTCTTTCATGCCTGTCGCGTAAAAACTCTGACCTTGTCTAAAGTTTTGTCAGATCCTAAATGCGCAGACGAATGAATGTCATTGACGAAATGCATGACATCCATTCTCTGATGAGAGGGCACAGTAGTGTGGGTTTCGTCATCAATTCAAGTTCGAAACAGAACACCATTCTCGACAGTCAACCTTTCCCATATTCGCCATAAATTTTTCACAATGGTTGTTTTTTCACGGAACCATTGGGGTTTCTCCTTTGAAACTGACAACGCATCTATTATCACTTTCAAATCCCGATCCTTGAGCTGCTGATCACTTATTTCATTGGATGACCAGTTTGAAAGTACAGTTTGTGAATGCTTCAGTGAATTTGAAGCATGCATTTGACTTCTTGTAACTGGTCTAGTGGAGGGATCTGAGTTCCACTTTTTAAGTTACTTTCGGTTACAGTCAGTTTAAACACAGCTTTGAGATCATACACTGCATCATCATCATCGTCGCTGTCACCTTCGACGTTTGTTTGTTGCTGCTTGGGACACCTACTACATGGACTACGGGACAATGCATCAGCATTTCTATGTTGAAGCCCGGGTCGATGCTGTACAGTTAAGTTATAGGTACCAAGTTCTTGTAATCACCTAGCAACTTGAACTGTAGGTTTCTTGAGGTTCTGCATCCAGTTCACTGCAGCATTTCTGTGCGTTGACCAATATCAATACGAATGAAATGATTTCAGAGCATTAACCACTGCAAGTAGTTCCTTTCTAGTCACACAATACTGTTGCTCATGCTTGTTCATGCTTTTGCTAAAGTAAGCAATTACAACCTCTCTACCATCCTGTACTTGAGATAGGACATCACCAGTTGCCTTGTCAGAGGCATCTGTGTCTAGTATGAATGGTATGTTCTGCCAAAGATAGGTGCTGATACTACAGCATTCTTGTGGGTCTCAAATGATATAGCACAATCATCTGTCTATTCGAAAATGCTACTCTTGTCGGCAATTTTGTGCAAAGGGCGAGCAATTTGTGCAAATCCTTTAACAAACCGCCTGTAGTAGGAGCATAACCCAAGAAAGCCTTTAATTTCTTGAGCATTCCTTGGTGGTCTCCAATTCTTGACAGATTCAATTTTTGCCGGGTCGGTTGAAATTCCAATCACAGACACAATGTGACCTAGAAATTTCACAGTGGTCTGAAACAAGATACATTTGGAAGGTTTGAGCTTCAGATTAGCTTCTTGCAATCTCTCAAAAATGTGCTCGAGATGTTTGATATCATCATCGATTGTTTTACATGGAACAATAATATCATCCATGTATAAAAGGCATTCTTCCCATTGAAGACCTCTTAGCACATTTTCCATGAGACCTCAAATGTTGATGGAGCATTAGCCAACCCAAAGCTCATGACAGTGAACTGAAACAGACCCATACTAGTAGTCTTTTCTTTATCTTGGGGTGCCATTTCTACCTACCGGAATCTTGAATTCAAGTCTAATGAAATATAGAACCTATATCTTCTGAGAGTGAGTCCAGACACTCATCCACTCTTGGCAGGGGATATGCATCTTTGACTGTCAAATCACTGAGCCGAAGATAGTCGACGCAGAAACGAGGAACGCCGTCTTTCTTGGCGATGAGCACCACAGGAGAGGCCCATGCACTGTTGGATGGCTCTATTATGCCACGCTGTAGCATGTTCTCAATCTACTTTTTTCGACATGTCGTTTCCCCAATGGAAGCCGACGTGGAGGTTGTCGTACAGGTGCAGCATCTTTAATATTAATTGTATGCTGCACAAGATCAGTATGACTTATATCTGTAGAGGACCTGTATTTGTAGAGAATGTATCTTGATATCTAACATTTCGGCTATAAATATGTATTCCGGCTATATGTATTCTTTTGACTATAAATAATGTTTTAATGCACAATTATATAAAAATACACTCTGAACATGTATGAATAATAACAATTTACTTACGATTATAATATGATGACTGACTATCAAATGTACATATTTTTAAGTTCATGCTATACAAAAACAACATTACTGATGTGAAAAAAATAAATTGTATGTACAACTCAGTGTGTCAGCTTGAACTTGAATCTCTTTTCTTGAAAGAAAAGCGTGTTTCCTTACACTACAGAGATCGCCCAGACATCACAAAAAGAGTGTACAAAACTAAGCGAAATTAATAAAGATGTAGATCAAAAAAATGTCATACTAAAACTATCACTGAAGGTTATTAATACCCCTGCAAACGCATACCCCAAATATAGCAGGCTAAGACAAAATACTGTTAGTGTGAAATGGCTGAAGCCTCACGTATGCAAATTTATTTTTATTGCATACACATAGTTCTGTTTATTGTGCAAACATATTTTAAAGAATAATGTTACGCATTGCACGCCATACACCGACGCGATAATCGCCCAGAGTCGTGAAAATAGAAAAACTTTCCTAATGACACTGTTAATCTGCATAAATAAAGTCAATAATGCCGTATTTGTCATTGGTTATTGTTCTTTTTCACAACCCTTTCTTGAATACTTTAAAGGATGGTGAGATACTAATAAAACACCCGTTTGGTCACACAAATGCGATTTTCTCAAGTTGATTTCAGGGCTGATCTTTCGGGGCGCCAATAATTGTCGGAGCCGTTCGATTCGGGCGCATTTTCTTACCGACCGGTGTAGTTTAAATAGTCATAACTTTTTTAATACGTGGATTCTTGCAGTAAGAATTATACACGTTTTACATTAAATATAAATTGTTTTAATCGTATACCTGTTTTACCTCAGTATTGAATATGTTATGAGTATTTAGGGTATAAACTTCAGAATTGACATCTTTTTGGGAAACATTCACGTTTAACTCGCCATATCTCACAAAATATTTGACATAATGCAAAGACATTTACACACATTCGTGTATCGTTCATTCAGCAACACGGAGAACCACTTCTTTTCTAAATATGTTGAGAATAACGTATCCAACGAGAAGAAATACTTACCCCGGTGTTGATGGGTACCTTTTTACTTTGAGCTGATCTTTCGGTAGCCAGCTGATCTTTCGGTCGCCGGTTTACCAGTGTGTCCCTCCTATGAAAGAAATTTAGTGTTGACATTTGACCATTCTCGCCCTCGATCGATACTAGTATCATCTCTCGTGTTTGGCACTTAGAATTATGGGGGGGAAAGTAGTCTGGTCAGGTGATTTGCATATATATAGCTAGGGACCAAACCCCAGGTTTTAGGACCCAATATAGACACGCCGGACAAAAGCATCAAACTTTCCTCAAATGTGTGTTTTATATTTCTGTGTATTTTTAAAAGGGTCCCAAAAGGTTCGTGAATCCCTAAATGTATTAGGATTATATGCACACCGAATTACCGCACCGCGGATGAAGTCCTAAAAAATCAGGAGCGGCACCTGCCGAATATCAGTGATGAATTTGAAAAATTCGTAATGACGTCAGTATGGACATTTGACTTGTTCTCAGATGACATGCTTTATCGATTCGAATGATTAGACGCTTGCATATAAGACGGAATATTGCGAGTTTTATTCGTGAATACTTGGCTAAAATCGTCAACATATTTTATCAATCGGAACTGCCTCGTCGGATTCCGTCACTCGGGATTCCGACTCGGAGAGTACTCGACGCCATTTTGAACTATGTTCAAGAAACGACAACTCTGCAGTAGCGACCTTTTCAATTATAAGATAAACAAAATGGCGACTGCTGGTCATACTACACCAATTCATTTTCCATAGCCATCCATTATAGCTCTAAGCTCTGTACTGAGTTCCCTAATACAGGAAGCTATTTTTTTTCTTACTTGTTTTGAAAGACCTATCTTAGTTTCATCAAAAAAACATACAAAAACCATACGTTGAGTATGTTTTAGTAGTATAGATAGGGGGGGGGGGGGGGGGGAGGGGGCGTTCTGGCGCAGTTTTCCCTCGCGGGGAATGAGAACAACTAGTGAAATATGCCAGGGGGGTACTCAGGCGTAACTCTCATTCACACCACCAAGATCTAAATGTAAGTCACGCCTAAATCAAAACCCCAACATATTTCAGCAGCTTTCTCAAGCAACCCCGCTCAGGGAAACTCGCCTGATACCCCCCTTTCTAAACTATTAATCAATCCGGTTTGCCATTTTAATAACATAACATTTGCAACTCGTTAGGAGAGCGCAATTTTATTTTATGTCTACTTTCGTCGAATCTACTTTCGGCGAAGTTTTTCAATAGCATTTGCAACTCGTTAAGCAAAGTCAGACGGAACCGGGCAGTAGTCTTCATCATCGCTCTGCATATCATTTTAGGAGAGCGCAATAATTTTATTTTTCTACTTTCGGCGAAGCTACTTTCGGCGAATTTTTCCAATCACACGATCCAAAACGATATCAACTCCGGGTCTAGTATCAGCAGTTAAACAGAATCAAAGTCCAGACTCTATTGTGCCAATCGCGTCAGGTATACCTTGACGTGTTCGTTGGCGGACGGACTATAAACCTTAGAATTACACACACACACACACACACACGTTAAACAGAATCAGAAGGAGCCAAGCAATCATCCTCATCATCACTATACATATCACACTCAAATATGGCACAAGCAATCAAACAGTTATCAAGTGGGGGAAAGATATCAAAGAATTGCAAGACAAATTGAAAATCCTAGTAGCTCAAAGAAAGAAAACAGTTTTGTCTCCGGGAGGTAGGATACCGAGAGCAAAAATAGCAGCAGGGATGAGACGGGGGAGAAATGTCAATGAATTACAAAAACAATTACAGGGATTAGATGGAATATTGAAAATCAAGAAAGACCAAAAAGAAGACCAAGAAGAAGACCAAAATGACACCGACGATACACGAGAAATGTCAGATGATAGTACAGATCAAAATGACACCGTAGATATTCTGGATGAATTACGAAATAGATTCGAGGATCTTTGGACAAAAGTAATACGTGGTATGCAGAAAAGGGAAGATCTGTATGAAATCGCAAACACATCCATGCAGTTGAAAAAACTTAGACATACAGCTGAAAAAGATAAACAAGAAATACTCGATTGGTTGAACAAAGTTTTTGTCACAAATCAATACAGATAATCTCATATATTTTCACCGAAAGTAGAAATTTAATCTAATCCTATATTATATACAATGAACTCAGAAAAAGCTACCAAAGAAAGAAACATGGAGATAGACGGGAGCACCTTGGGGATTCGCTCGAGCAGATATCTAGCATACTATATAGCAAAAGAAAATGCCTACGACAATAACCTGGTATCAGATATTTCAAAGGTGGACTACAAAGGGTAATAGTGGGAAAACAAAACTGCGATCTATCCCAGGGATAGAAAAAGTTTTCATCGATGATATATATGTATTTGGGTATCTAGGAAAAAAGGATATTCAAGCGAAACAAGGAAAGGTGATGTTAACCGAAGGAAAAACAGGCGCTGCAAAAAATATTGTACAAACAATAGCAACATTTGTGTCGAAAACAATTGGACGTGGACGAGACTATTGTAATGTCAGAATCTGCAATTGCACATTGAACAAGAGCCAGAATAGCAGTATCTCGAAAACTATAGAAATAATTGAATCGCATACAAGTAGCAAAGCAAGAAAGAACTGGGAATGCATATGGAAAGAAAAACCAATAGGAAATGTACTTGCAAAGATAGATGTGTCAAACTTTCCCATGGGTGTAGAGAAAAAAGAAGAAAATGAATCTCTGTCGACTTCTAGAAAGCGTGGGACTAGGAATATACTCTATAGATCACAAGAGACTATTCTGGAACAATGAAAAGATCCAGTCTGGTTGATTATTTCAATTTTGACAGAACGAAGAGCCTATTTTCTGGAATCCAGAGTGAAGAGCCCACAATTCTAGAGAATACGAAATCAGTCGGAAACAATGTCTTCACTACTATACAAACGAGAGGTGGAAATGTCGTGAGAACAAAAATATACAACAAGATTGTCTCAAACTTTGAAGCGGGGGATGTACAAAAAGTATTCGGAGGGCATCTGGCTGATTTTGTTGATTCCAAATCTGAACGTTTGCGAAATACATTTTCACACCCGGATGTGCAAAAAAGAGGATGTACTAGAGTTGAACTTTCAATATACGGAGACCACAACCATTTGTCAGGAACACATATGCTAGAAGAAACTGTAGAAGAACTCCCGCGTATATTCTACATACAACCATCAAAATGGGCAAATCTAGCAGAGAATATTGATAGAAATATGATTATACTAGACAGAGTTCAAAATACTTTGTACATTGTTTGGTATTGCAACACTCACACTGGTAGAATTGTAGGGACTTCATTCTCACCAAAAGTATCATGGAAAAAAGCAAAAAAGTATGCTGTGTCAGCATTTGGCTTTCGTCGTTGCCCAATATTTGTGCTTGATATACTGCGATACGAAAACGGAAAAGTTCTATTTGCTCCACTAGAATGCTACACCAAAGAAAAAGATACGAAAACAATCCTTTGTGGTCAAAATCCTTCCAAGGCTAGAACAACGAAGATAGAACCAACAGACTACCTCCCACCAACAAATTGTGTAGAGTGGATATGGAAGAGAAAGGGGAAGAATAGAATAGGTGATGAGAAGCCTCCATTTCAAATTCTTCGACAAGAAACTGATAGAAAGATATCAATGAACTCCACCAAGAAAAGAGAAAAAATGATTGCACAGATATTTGAAGATGAGGAAAAGGGAAAATGGGTAGAGGTGAACAAAAAAGTGCAGGAGAAAGTTTGGGAGGAAAAAGAAAAGGAGTTGAGTGAGTTGGAAAAAACATATGAGAAAAATAGAAAGAGAATAGAAAAGATTAGAAAACGAGTAGAACGATTGTATTGTGATTTTCCCGATTGTATAGAATATGTTAGTCGCATACCTATTGGAAAATACTATCTGGTGGGGTTTGCAAATTATACCAAGAAAAAATATGATTCAAAAATTTGCTATTTGAAAAACGATGCCGATCATCACAAAGTCTATGCTACTGAAGGATTGAAGAGGATTTGTAAACAAGTAGAAGAACTCGGACTCACAGTTGATGATAACTGGAGCGACTCACGTTCATGCATACTAGACAAAGTACTATTGGAAATATTTCCTCCTACAGAAAATACATGGACTGGAAAAACAATACAATGGAATCCGACAAAGATATTGGAGATTAACTGCAGCAAAAAGAGAAAAACTATACTAGAAAGTGAAAAGGAGTATCTAGAGTCAAATGAATATTTGTTGGATTGTGATGAAAAAGTGAAAAAGGCAGTGAGTTGTATTTCTATGCCAGAGGGTGACTATATGTGCAGGAAGTGTGTACGGCATAGAAAGAAAACAATACCATGTTTGTACTTTGAAGAAAATGATGTTCCAGTTTTTGGGTACTATCTGGAGAAAGAAATGAAGAAAGTTACAGAAGAAACGAAGACACCAATTGTAGTACACCTTGGAAAAGAAAAGACAACACCTACAAAGAAGAAAGCCAGATTAGCAATTACAGTACTAGATGATATAGTAGAAAATAGTATTGAACAAACGGCTCCTCCGAGTTCTACAAAACATGTCAAAGATATTCCGAAAACAACATACAAAGTATGCAATTATTCTAGAACGACATTTCGTAGGAAAGATAGAATATATCTGCATGTGATGATTGTCGGCAAAGAAGTAGGGATATATGGCTACTACCTACAAAGAGAAATGGAAAAGTATCTAGGGGATGGAAAGAAAAAACATATCTTGCTCAGTATTGGAAATGATAGAAATACTCCTACAAGAAAGCCTGATTTTGATGTCACTTGGACAGAATGTTGAGACTTCGATTCAGATGATTGGGGAAATTTCACCGAAAGAGGACTTGCTAAACTTCAGGTGCATCTCGGTAACAGCAAATCAGATATATTGAGATAGCATTGAATCAGAGATATTGAGAAATCATCAAATCAAGAATACTAAAATAGCATATAATCAGAGATATTTGGGAAACAATCAAATCAAGAATACTGAAATAGCATCAAATCAAGAATACTGAGAGATCATCAAATCAAGAATACTGAGAGATCATCGAATCAAGATTATTGAAATAGCAGGAAATCAAGAATACTGAAATAGCGTTGAATCAAGAAACTCCCATGAAGCGATCCACTGGCTGGTGGCGAGTGTGCGGCCAGTTGCCCACTTAGAAACCAGCTCCCTGGCCAGGGTAGCTGGCTTGGTGAAGTAGTCTGTCGCGAGAAAAAACTTCGGATACGAAACAAGATGTAAAAGCAGTTCCATGTTGTAAGCAGAGAAGGTATGTTAGAGGGTGCTGCGTTTTGATATGGTATTTTAAGTATTGGGCTCGTCTGAATTTCCTTGGTGTCTGTTCCACGCGCCAGACACAGACGATGCGGAAATTGTTGTGATTGACAGTGATGGTGTGATTTAGCAAATCACGTCTTGTCTGGAAACTGGCCGGACAGTTGTCGCACGTGAAATTTGTGCCAACTTTGGACTTCATGATTCCTGAAAATAGAGCAAGTAGGGGTCAAGAACTGTGTATTTGCGTTCTATTAACATTTTATAGATGTTCTCAGCAATTATCTCATTGCACTGCCTCTAGCCGATGAAAATATTGGTTATGTAGCAGACATTTGACTTGTTACCACTCACGAAATATTGCTATTGATGGTACGGGTGATCTATCCGCATCTCGATAGCTATGGTGCAGGCCTGCCTTTAATTTTATATCTGCCTTGTGCCTTTATGTCGGATGAACCACATTCATCCAACCCACACAATCCAAGCTTGTTCAATGTAGGCAACCTTACAAATATCTACTACACGTCTAAATATCGCAGTGCAGTATATATGTTGTTTTCATCGGCGTACCATCTAATTTTGAGTGAGGGCTGGAACAGACCCATTCCCGGACAAACTTTTAGCGAGGGTCTTAAGCCAGGAGGGTAATTTACTTCCCAGATAGGGGTTGTCTGTCAATATGGACATCTTTGGCTGGAGTTTTAATTGATCTTTTCACAAGATAGATCAAGTCGTCAATTTTCAGAAACCAGGGCGTCTACTTGTGTCATGTAACCAAACTGACTGACCAACAGTGAATGATCTCCTTTTAGTATGTAGATCATAATGACGTTTCCGATAGATGGCTTTCGTATTCAATGACTTTCGAGCTATTTCATGAATCTCAGCCAAATGAAGTCTTAGCTCATCTACATAAGTCTTTTCATCTCCAGCTGTCTCCGATGTTTCTGATGACACACATGGAACTTGTGGTAGAGCCACACATGCCTGTAAGGGTAAAGAAGAAGATAACAATATCGGACAGGGAAAGCAGCATTCAAGGACGACAGTCAACCACAAAACACAAAAACAAACATGCAAACAGACAAACGAGAAGGCAAAAGTAATAAAAAATGCAAACGACATCACAAACACAAAAGGGTTGACAATAGGGCTACCGCCTTGGAACGGTTAGTGGCAACAAAGGCCAAAGGGGGTTTAAACCGGTTCTAGGGTGCACCAAACCCCATACTTACCCTACTGTCATCCCATTAAAACAGGACAGTGTAAATAAAGAAATCCCCGCCATGATATAATCTCTAACCAACAAGGCAGCATCAATAGGCAATATAAGTAAAACACAAATATGCTCGTGTAAATATAATACAAAAAAACAATAGCCTAGAAAGCCACAATGAAGGTACTCAGTGACTTGACAGAAGCCAGAGCAGTAAGAGAATAAACCATTAAGAGCAGACAAGAAAGAGCATAGACAAACATCAAACGCCACCGTCCCAATGGGCTTTAGGTAGGCGTCATCATAGCGTCCACAGCCTGTCCGGTCATCGTACAATTAAAGAGGAAAGCATACTGGCGAACTGTAAAAGGGTCCACCACCAAGCATGCAGTACGTTGCAAAATGATAGGGTCATAACCTCTTTTGATAAACTTTTTAACAAGTTTAACAAAGAGAGTATGAAATGATCATGACCAAGAATCTTACGAAGTTTATAAATCACATCCCCATAGAAGTCAGGTTGTGATAGTCCTTGTCGCAGAAGAGTCCTTAAATTATTTTTATATTTTGAAAGAAGATCAGGGTTACGATAATAACATTTTGCAAAGGTTTTACGAACTTTATGGTAACGGTAACCCTGATTGAGTAACTTTTTAGTTATACAAAGATTACGAATATTAAAGTCCTCAACTCGAGTACAAGCTCTAGAAAAAACGAATAAGTTGAGACACATACACCCCATAAGAAGTTGCTCGGGGAACATCCCCATCCAAGTGGGGATAATTAAAAATGTCAAAATTAAAATCATCTCTCTTGTCATAGATTTTGCTAATTATTTTACCATTTTCAATCGAGAGATCTAAATCAAGAAAAGAAGCGTTATTATCAGATATATTAGCTTTGTTAAGCTGAGGTTCTTTAGGATAAATATAATTAACCATAGTTGGAAAGAAAGGGTTGTCAATGTTCAGTATGTCATCCAGATACCGAGAGGTGTCATTAAAGGCTTCAATAACTTCTGCCTGTAAGAATATTTCTCGCCCAAACACCATTTTGTTTGGTGTTTTACCTGTTCCTGCATGTGAAGATGACCTGTAGGCCATTATGACCTGAGGTAGAAACCTGTCCCTAGTACTCTGATTGTGCTCACAGTACATGGTGAGCATTGTAGCCAATGTGCGATTAAATCACTCCACATTTCCATTATATTGTGGATGCAGTGGAGAAGTTCGTGTTTTGTAAATCTGCAGTAAATCGCACATCTCAGAGAACAACTTGGATTCAAAATTACTACCCTGCTCAGTATGGATTTGCATAGATACTCCGAAGCGACAGACCTATTCATTTACAAAGGCCTGAACTACAGTCTCTGCTTCTTGATTGGGAATAGCTATAGCCTCAGTCCACTTGGTAAAGCAATCGCAGATGACAAGAATATAGCGATTGCCCGCTTTTGTCTTTGGAAGTGGCCCAAATATGTCAATTGCACACTTCTCCATGGGCTCTACCACAGGCAACATGGCAAGTGTGGCATGCTTTGGCTTAATTGGTTTCGTGCAGCACAGGCATCACACGTTTTACAGTATTGTTCAATATCCTCTTTCATGCCTGGCGAGTAAAAACTCTGACCTTGTCTAAAGTTTTGTCAGATCCTAAATGCGCAGACGAATGAATGTCATTGCCGAAATGCATGACATCCATCCTCTGATGAGAGGGCACAATAAGATGTTTGTGAGTGTGGGTTTCGTCATCAATTCAAGTTCGAAACAGAACACCATTCTCGACAGTCAACCTTTCCTATATTCGCCATAAATTTTTCACAATGGTTGTTTTTTCACGGATTTGTGACCATTGGGGTTTCTCGTTTAAAACTGACAACGCATCTATTATCACTTTCAAGTCCCGATGCTTGAGCTGCTGATCACTTATTTCATTGGATGACCAGTTTGAAAGTACAGTTTGTGAATGCTTCAGTCAATTTGAAGCATGCATTTGACTTCTTGTAACTGCTCTAGTGGAGGGATCTGAGTTCCACTTTTTAAGTTACTTTCGGTTACAGTCAGTTTAAACACAGCTTTGAGATCATACAGTGCATCATCATCATCGTCGCTGTCATCTTCGACGTTTGTTTGTTGCTGCTTAGGACACCTACTACATGGACTATGGGACAATGCATCAGAATTTCTAAGTTGAAGCCCCGGTCGATGCTGTACAGTTAAGTTATAGGTACCAAGTTCTTGTAACCACCTAGCAACTTGAACTGTAGGTTTCTTGAGGTTCTGCATCCAGCTCACTGCAGCATTTCTGTGCGTTGACCAATATCAATACGAATGAAATGATTTCAGAGCATTAACCACTGCAAGTAGTTCCTTTCTAGACACACAATACTGTTGCTCATGCTTGTTCATGCTTTTGGTAAAGTAAGCAATTACAACCTCTCTACCACCCTGTACTTGATATAGGACAGCACCAGTCTCAGTTGCCTTGTCAGAGGCATCTGTGTCTAGTATTAATGGTATGTTCTGCATATGGTAGCCAAAGATAGGTGCTGATACTACTGCATTCTTGTGGGTCTCAAATGATTTAGCACATTCATCTTTCTATTCAAAAATGCTACTCTTGTCGGCAATTTTGTGCAAAGGGCGAACAATTTGTGCAAATCCTTTAACAAACCGCCTGTAGTAGGAGCATAACCCAAGAAAGCTTTTCATTTCTTTAGCATTCCTTGGTGGTCTCCAATTCTTGACAGATTTAGTTTTTGCTGGGTCGGTTGAAATTCCAATCTTAGACACAATGTGACCTAGACATTTCACAGTGGTCTGAAACAAGATACATTTGGAAGGTTTGAGCTTCATATTAGCTTCTTGCAATCTCTCAAAAATGTGCTCGAGATGTTTGATATCATCATCGATTGTTTAACATGGAACAATAATATCATCCATGTATAAAAGGCATTCTTCCCATTGAAGGCCTCTTAGCACATTTTCCACGAGACGCTCAAATGTTGATGGAGCATTAGCCAACCCAAAGCTCATGACAGTGAACTGAAACGGACCCATACTAGTAGTCTTTTCTTTATCTGGTGTGCCATTTCTACTTACCAGAATTTTGAATTCAAGTCTAATGAACTATAGAACCTATATCTTCTGAGAGTGAGTCCAGACACTCATCCACTCTTGGCAGGGGATATGCATCTTTGACTGTCAAATCACTGAGCCGACGATAGTCGACGCAGAGACGAGGAGTGCCGTCTTTATTGGTGATGAGCACCACAGGAGGGGCCCATGCACTATTGGATGGCTCTATTATGCCACGCTGTAGCATGTTCTCAATCTACTCTTTTTCAACATGTCGTTTCCCCAATGGAAGCCGACGAGGAGGTTGCCGTACAGGTGCAGCATCTTTAATATTAATTGTATGCCCCACAAGATCAGTATGACTTATATCTGTAGAGGACCTATATCTGTAGAGAATGTATCTTGATATCTAACAAGAAAAGTCATAGTATACAATATATACTATGACGACGAGCGGCAATAAGAATGAAAATGGTAGAATATATTTGTTGTAATTCATTGCATTGGAATTACAGCATCATGTGTGGTTTGTTTGTGTAAAATTAAAAGCGAGTTCTATTTGGTGTAACAATGGCAGAGAACAAAATGGAAAAGCGAAATAAAGATAGAATGTTTTTTATTTGAAACTAAACGTCCAATTTAAGTGCTTTGCTATACCAAGAAAGCGCTATATTCGCTATTAAAAAAGGACCTTCGTTAAGATTTCGGCTATAAATATGTATTCCGGCTATATGTATTCTTTTGACTATAAATAATGTTTTAATGCACAGTTATATAAAAACACACTCTGAATATGTATGAATAATTACAATTTACTTACGGTTATAATATGATGACTGACTATCAAATGTACATATTTTTAAGTTCATGCTGTACAAAAACTACATTACTGATGTGAAAAAATAAATTGTATTTACAACTCAGTGTGTCAGGTTCCTGCCAAGACTTGAACTTGAATCTCTTTTCTTGAAAGAAAATCGTGTTTCCTTACACTACAGAGATCGCCCAGACATCACAAAAAGAGTGTACAAAACTAAGCGAAATTAATAAAGATGTGGATTAAAAAAATGTCAAACTGAAACTATCACTGAAGGTTATTAATACCCCTGCAAACGCATACCCCATGACTTCATGTATATGCGCAGTTCCACTTTATACTGATGCTTCTCACAAAGTTTGGGGTATGACAGAGGTCACAGGTCAAGGTCACAGTGACCTTATTTTGGTACGCGACACACCGCTATCCCAAGATGTATCCACATACCAAGTTAGCTATATCCAATTGTTATTATATTGAAAATATGGTCCGGACAAGCATTTTCTATGACAGAGGTCACAGGGCAAGGTCACAATTACCTTATTCTGGTACGCGATACACCGCTATCCAAGATGTATCCACATACCAAGTTAGCTATCTCTAAGTGTTATAGTATTGAAAATACGGTCCGGACAAGCATTTTCTATGACAGAGGTCACAGGTCAAGGTCAAAGTCACAGTGACCTTATTTTGGTACCCGACACACAGCTATCCCAAGATGTATTCACATACCAAGTCTGGCATCTCTAAGTGTTATAGTATTGAAAATACGATGCAGACAAGCATTTTCTATGACAGAGGTCACAGGTCAAGGTCACAATGACCTTATTTTGGTACGCGACACACCGCTATCCGAAGATGTATCCACATACAAAGTTTGGTATCTCAAAGTCTTATAGTATTGAAAATATGACCCGGACAAGCATTAAGAAGGACGGACGGAAGGACGGACAAGGTGCAAACCTATAGTCCCCCACGGGACCGGTGGGGGACTAAAAAGCATGGGCACGAAAAAGGTAAGCAATGTCGTTAAATGTTAAGACATTTAATGCAAATGGTGTAATATATATATCAATTAAGCAATATATGCATTGTCAAAGGAACATGTCATGTAGTATAAAGCCTGTTGTAAAAGATGTAGATTTTATAACATTTTGTGTATACAAATTTAGTGGTATTAAGGACGTATTTAAACTGATATGTTGCAATGTACAGTTACATACTTGAGTGTAAAAGTACCCCTGTTAATATCGTTTTAACCATTCTAACTAAAGAGTTATCAAATACCTATGACATCGGTCATCGTCGGATACCTCCGTGTGATTCGTTCCGTTACTCTCCACTACCACCCGTGGGACATTACGCCTGATTTCGGTCGTTTTAGCAGAATAGAATAGAACAGAGCATGCGATACCATTGGATATCCCAATTACGATGAAAACTTGGGTAAACCAATCAGATCGCTGCATTGCTCTACACTGATTACGACTAAAATCAGGCGTAATGTCCCAAGGGTGATAGTGGAGAGTAACGGAACAAATCACACGGGGGTATCCGACGATGGACATCGGTGTGCAAAGTTACACTAGCAAACATGACAGTGGACAATGCTTCAGAAACAAACACATGCAAGAGAAATATAGCAAGCTAAGACAAAATACTGTTAGTGTGAAATGGCTGAAGCCTCACGTAGTTCAACTGTTGGTAAGAGCCGAATAGTGCAAAGATTGCAAATTTGGCACAGTTTTGTTTGCATCTGGCACAAAAAAGGAAGAGGTTGCTGATAGGTTTAAAAATCATGCAAATCTGAATACATATGTAGTTTCAGAGTAGTCGCTACATGTTATTTTTTACAATATAACTGTATGTAAACGAAAATGGCTCCAGGCAGCACTATTTAATGGTGAATCAACATAATTTTTGACATGTATCAACATGGTGTTGATTAATGTAGAAAAAGTCCTATATCAATAGCATTTATAATCTTCTAGAAGTTGTTGCTACAAGCTTGCTACCGTGTCTGCCATTTGCAAGTAAAAGCATATGTGGAAACAACTAAAACTTAAAATGGTTCATCACAAAATACCAAGGTGTGGAATACTAACCTGACCAAGCTCTTTCCTTCACTGCTGCCGTCGTGAACATCTGTCGCAAGACACCCTCTTCCACTACTGCTGTCTCTGAACTCTTCACGTAGGATACACAATAAGGCAGAATACCCTGTAACTGGAAATAGAAATGGCAACACCATGTAAAGAAAAACACAAAACATAAACCATGGAAATAACTTCGCAAATACAATGCCTTATTAACTGCACAATTATGAAATACATATTTTGCAAAATAGAGCAGAGTGTCAGACGCTTGCAGATGCCAATGTGCCTGACCTCTAAACCACCGTACACGAAATGCCTTATAAATGTCAGCAACGTCATAAACAGGTGAAACGGAGGATAAACGCTTCCCAATCGACATAACTCGACCTTTGAGCATTGCAGGTGTAAAACCTTCAGTGCCATATAAAGCCATGAAGACCTTTGTCTATAAACACAAACCCATCGCAGTAAAGATATGAACCAAAGCGCCAGTTGAAGTACTAACCTGGTAAATTCTTTTCTTAACTGCTAAACAATCTGACACACTCCAGGGAAATCAAGAAACCTGGAACACTGCATCAAAGCGAACTGCCATAACACTGAAATAGAAAGCATTCAAACTGTGAAGAAATTTTAAATAACAGTGAGGCGTAAGTATACATGCCAAACATATCGTTGTTTATTTACCAACCTACATCTACTATAACAACAAGAGGTGAAAGAGAGTCTGTGGATGCTCTATTGGCTAAATGTGCAGGGGACCACAACAGATGTTCAACATTCATTCAACCGGCACATGGCAATGATATAGGCCACTAGTTGTTAAATGCCAGCCAGGTTACCAGGAGAACTAGTATGTACAAAGTTAGTGTATTACAGGGTTCCCACAACATTCAAGGTCTTTTCCAGTTTTTTTCCAGGTTTTCCCACTGTTTTCAAGGACCATTTATACCGGTGTTTGTCCGACTTCGTTGTCGCAATTTTGCAATTTTTCAAAGACAAACAAGTGTTTGCAGTACTAATATGTGACACCACACAAGATGTTGGTTTATTGTTTTTGACAAGTATCGACTTTAACCCGCTGTTTTTTAGGCCGTTTCTCCCTCCTATGAAAGAAATTTAGTGTTGACATTTGACTTGTTGTCAGACGACATGCTTTATCGATTCAAATGAGTAGACGCTTGCATATACGACGGAATATTGCGAGTTTTATTCGTAAATACTCGGCTAAAATCGTCAACATATTTTATGAGTCAACCGGTGAGGTAACGAATTTGTACGACAGCGATCGAAAACGAAAGTACAATTTGGGGTTCACATTTCACTGATTAGAGCATTAACACCTCTTCACGATTGTTCACGAATAACAATGGTTAATTTTTATTGGCTTACGTAAAGTAACGAATATCAATTGACGTACACCTTTATTTTTATAAATCTACGGGGAGGCTACACAACACTATTTTTTTCCCGAATAAATCCCGGTTTTTACTGATTTGGGTAAAAGTCAAGGGGTTTTCATGGTCGGGGATTACTGTTTTCAAATTCCCGACTTTTTCCCGATTTCCCGGTATGGGAACCATGGTATTATGTCCTTTAATGGGGCATAACACCGCCGAAAGTCATTCAACTGGAACACAACAATGACATGCGCAACTACACGTCACTAATCATCCCTGCCATTGTATCAAGAGAATAGAAATGTGACAAAGTTTGTGTATTAAAGCTTTAAAAAAACTCAATAGCATTAACCAGTACACAACAATGGCAGTACAACTAGGCCTGGTATAGTTCTAGGACATAAAACGTCACAGAACAGAGCTACAGATAAGCAACGTATTTGCGTAAATTCCCAATTAAAACTCCCTAAATACACAATTAAATTCAGAAGCATGCGTACCAATAAAGGAATTAAATCGCTAAATATGCAAATTAACCGTTTTTGTCAGCGTATCATATTTTATCAATTACCGTAAAGACAGCCAATATCAAACGGAATGCATCGCCGTTTCCCGTCAATTCTCAAATAAGCGAGCCTTTGAGATTGTCTAAATGTGACTGGTTATCAAGTTTATTTTTTTTCACTCGAAAGTAAATCCAATGATTTTGTGTCGACTGTTGATAAGATCGACTGTTAAAAAATCCCAGAACATTCTGGTGATCGCGTGACGCAATAAACAAAACGAGAATGGAAGTTGAAGTGTTCATGGCTGATTATTGTAGAAAATGGTTTACCCAATTAAAATCCTAAAATACCCAGTAAAATAAAAATGAGAGGGTAAATACCCAGTTGATCAAAAAGCTTATCTGTAGCTCTGACAGAATATTTAAGTCTGTCATGGATACATATTAATTTTTATCAATATTGTTTTTTATATTTTTGTCTTTTTTTTAATTATTCAATATCTGTGACTTTTTATGGGTTTAAGTTAAAATTCCCGTTAGCAAATTAAGAAATGTAATTCAGAAGTATTTCGTTGTTGCTAAATGATAAAATAAACATTAAAATGGCATCCACCTTCAGTGCTTTTTTCCACCAAATTGGGAAGAGGCCCAGGCCTGTCCATTTTGGAAAAAAAATAAAGCACTTTTTCTCATTTTGGAAAAAAATGTAAGAATTCATAAATTCAGTAAATATGGCAATACTATGCTTTATTTATATTTTATTCCATTATTTATTGTAATTACTAACTTGCTTCATTCAGAATTGACTAAACAGACCAAAAACATTGCATTATTCGTGATTTTTCTCAAATTCTGAAAGAATGCCGCCTTCTGATTGGGAAAGATTTCTGCCAAAATTGGGGAAAAAATGTCAAATTTTGAATTGTGAAGAGGCCTTTTATAGGCATCTGTTTAATAAGGTAAAAAAGTCCTGAGCTTGTATCTTGTGTGCGATATTCACAAAATAAGCATCGCTGTCGTTCAAAATACAAATCGCCTTCACAAAGACATTGATTCTGCATCCATGTTGTTGTGGGTTTGTAAAAACCAGTATACAGTTAGCTTGATACTGATAATCCAGTTTCCCACCAAAACAATCACAGTACTCCAAACATATAGTTTTACATTGATTAGAAGCAGAAACAAGACAGAATGTATGTTTAAATCTAGAATCTTTGTAATTTTTTACGTAACTTCAGTCCAACTTGTCTGTCATTTGGACGTTCAGGAGGCCACATCCATTGTTTCTCTAAATAAACATAGCGTCACACTATCAGCTGATAGAAAAAAAATAAAAATACAGTTCTGCATCTAGTTTCATCGCATAGCACATAAACTGGACTTTAAACATAGTAAAATGATACAGTTTCGCATACAACTTACCTTACATGCGTTTTACTACGACGACACACTGCGTTGAATCGCTGGAAAAAAATGTACTGCGCTACACAATATATGGCGGGAAACAACAATATTTTGATTGGCGGTAAGCCATTTTTTAACGAAGTATGGTATAGGAAAGGCATAATTTTTATAAATGACTTAATCAATGAAAATGGTGGATTTTATTCTTTTACTGAGTTTGAAGAAAAAACTGGCATTAAAACAAATTTTCTAATCTACGAAGGAGTAGTAGCTGCCATAAAAACATTTAGAAAACATTTGCAAAACAAAATAACAATGAACAAATTAGAAAACCCAATTTTACCTGCGAATATTAAAGCAATCATCAAAAACAAGAAAGGTTGCATTGATATGTATTCCATTTTTAATAGAAATAATGAAAGTCCAACATCAAAAATCAAATGGGAACATATTTATGATATTGAAGCCGAAACATGGAAAGACATATATTCATCCCCTTTCAAAATTACCTCTAGCACAATACTACAATGGTTTCAAACAAGAATTAACCATCGGCTTCTTTCAACACAGCATTATCTACATACAATGAAAAAAGCTGAAAACCCTTTCTGCCACTTCTGCCACCAAGACGAGACTATAGTTCATATGTTTTGGACCTGTCCTTCATCTCAGAATTTTTTAACACAGATAAACTCTTTCTTTTTAACAAAAAACATAAATCTGAATCTGTCAGAACAAGCATTTATTTTTAACACAGGTGAAGAACAATCGACTGTAGAGTTACAAATTATTTTAGAAATGAAATACTATATATTTACCTCAAAACGACTAAAAACACCGCTCTCCCTTACCCCAATGATATACAGACTAAGGTATCTGTATGAAACACATAGACAAATCGCAATTAGAAATAATCAACTAGAAAGATTTGAAAATTCATGGAGCAAGTACAAAACCATTGTAGATTAATCAGTATTATACTAACTCCTATCCATGCACTTCTCCGGGTACAATTTTAGAGCAAACACAAGACACTGACAATTCGTAAATCAATTATATCAATATTGAATATTTAATACTTACATATACAAATTTTATAAGCAGATGGGCCTTTGGACAGCAATCAACTGTTAGGTAAAGAAGTGTTTTTTTTCCTGAAACAGAATTTTTCTTTTTCTTCCTGAAATCATAATTTTTATGCTCCCTGCCATAACTGTACAATACATGTATATTTTCTGTATTAATTGTAATTTCATTATGCTAAAATAGTATTTCATATAAATATTGCATGTAAATGTAAAGATATTGTAAGGTGTGGCAAGGGATGGTCCTCCCCGACCCTTGCTCCACCAATTGACGGGGAGATTAAACGGGTCGTCAGAAGACGGCTCAAAAAATAAAAAAAAAAATAAAAAAAAAAATATATATATATATATATGGCGGGAAAATTACACCTTCCAGGTTTTACTTTACCTACTACAGCTCATCAAATACAAACAACGCAGAACAGAAACGTCACTGTCACGTTTGTAAACATTTCTAACCATGCAGATTGTACAACAAATCAGTTTTGTCAACACTCACAGTAAACTTGTTTTTAGTAGGTCACTGCAATCAGTGAATCACAAAGTGAACCACTGTTGTTCCTCATTTTTATAAATGACCTTCCAGACAGCGTACGTTCAAGAGTTCGTCTCTTTGCTGACGACTGTATCTTGTACAGACCGATCAGAACAAGACAAGACAGTGTTGACCTCCAAGATGACCTAGATCGACTCGCCGAATGGGAAAGGATATGGGGCATGGATTTCCACCCAGACAAATGCAGCATCCTCAGAGTCTCTGGATCAAGATCACTGGTAGCCTCTAACTACACACTGAAGGGTCATGTCCTAGAGACTACGGATTTGGCAAAGTACCTCGGGTGGAACTACAAAAAGACATGAATTGGAGCCTCCATATCGACAAAACAGTCAAGAAGGCGAACAGTACACTAGGATTCTTGAGAAGGAACCTGAGGATTTCCAACGAACAAACAAAGTCCTCGGCATACTTCTCACTAGTAAGACCCACCCTAGAGTACTGTTCTACTATTTGGAGCCTTCACACCCAAGATCACATCAAGAAGGTAGAGATGGTTCAGCGTCGGGCAGCACGTACATCACTAACCGCTACAGGAACACTAGCAGTGTCACATCTATGTTGGAGCACCTAGAATGGGAGACCCTGGAGTCAAGGCGTACTAAGAGCCAACTCACCATGCTCTTTAAGATTATCCACGGGCTAGTGGACATACCAGCATCCGAGTTCCTGGCACCTGCATCATCTCGCACCAGGTCCAATCACTCTTTGCAATTTAGACAGTTATCTTCTTCCAGCGACTATCTCAAATTTAGTTTTTCCCAAGAACAGTTTGTCGTTGGAATAGTCTGCCAGCCACTGTGGCTGAGGCTCCTGATTTGGTATCTTACAAACAGGAGTTTTCCAAACTTTCATTCTAAACCTTGTCCCAGTTGATTGTTTGTTAGGTTCTAGTGATTCTCAGTGCTATGCTGGTTGGGTGAATTCCCAGGGGCCGCTACGGTAGCCAGACAGGACTGATGATGAAGGCCTATCACGCAATTAACGACTAAGACTATCTTCCTTCTACCTTTCCTATCCATTTTGCTCATTTCTTCTTCTCACTTTAATTCATTGTTAAGTATATTTGATATTAATTAATGCGCAACCAACCCGCGTTGTAATCGTCAATTGTGACGGAAACGTGTACCATACCACAGACGACCGTATCATAGTGGGGACCCCCCCCCCCCCCACCCTCCCCCTCCCCAATATATGTTGTGTCGTCAAATTAAGATAGTTTCACTACAAATAGCCGAGAAAAAACATTACTAATTATACATATAGGCATCGGTTCTCATTCAAATTATAAATATAAATATTTAAAATGTTTTTCTCGGCTATTTGTAGTGGAACTATCTTAATTTGACAACATATATTGGGGAGGGGGTAGGGGGTTTGGGTGGGGATCCCTACTATGATACGGTCGCCTGTGTACCATACAGATACAGTTACAAACAATTCATCAACTGCAAATGTCTGCTAGCCTATCTTCATCTTGACATGTCCGGCAAAAGACACTGTACATTTGAGAGCAAATTAAAACACATGTTCTACTTACGATTAGTTGTATATATGCGAAAAACCAAAATGTCAACATATCTCTTTGAACATGTCAATCAAAATGGCCGCACGCATCAGCAACAAAAAATAAATAAAGAGGCTATGACGTCACGTTCTTCCAGTAATACATTACTTTCATGAAACACCTCCCGATTTTTCGCGTTTTCCCCAGTGACGTCTAAATTAACTTTACGCACATTATAACAAACTCATACACTTCTTAAAAACTTTCTTGGAATTTTATTAGAGCAAAACATGTTTCATATTGATTCCAACGCGTATACAGAAATGAAATTTACAAATGACTGTGTCTATACACGAGGGGTACAACAAATTTACGCTTCACTGGTCACTATGTACGCTATATGGAATTGGCAATTGGGTCAAACCTATTCACAGTTATAGAGCGTTCTAATAGTTTCCATACACAGGAATAGTTAACTGAATTTAAATATTCATGAATAATAACGCTCTATGAAAAGGAGGTCTGCGACTTTCTCTTTATCGTGATCATCAAGATGTAAAGTGCTTCTTTGATACAGGTTGCTAATGTGTTCTGGTAGCAGCTGAAGTGGTGTCTATATTGTTGTGTATTCTAGCAATACACGCTGAAGGCATATCGCTATCATAAAAGGACTCACAACTGCAAAGGTTCAGTTTCCTATGCAAAGTCACGAGATTGTCACCAAATAAGTATAATGTATAAACCTGACCCTGACATGTCTCTTAATACAAATCCATACATACTCCAAAATGTAGACACCTTACCTTATTATTGTCCTTAAATACAAAAATATATACATATACCTAATATACAGACCTGACTCTGGCTATTGTCTCATAATAAAAGCCCATACATATTACTTATGTACACTCCTATACATAAATCAGTCAACAGTACATTCCACATTTGATAATATTGTCATAATAAAACTGTTGGCAGGCTTCTTCATATTGCTTATGTACAAGCCTGACCCTGACCCTGACTATTGTCCCATAATACAAGCCCATACATATAAATAATGTAGAAACATGACCCTGACCATTGTCCCTTAATACAAGCCCATACATATAACTTATGTATAGACATCTGACCCTGACTAGTGTTCCATACTACACGCCCATACATATATGTATTGTCCCTTAATACAAGCACATACATACACCTTATATAGACATCTGACCCTGAATATTGTCCCTTACTACAAGCCCATACATGTATCTAATGTAGAAACTTGACCCTGACTATTGGCCCTAATTCAAGCCCATGCATATATTTAATGTAGAAACTCGACCCTGACTACTGTCCCGTAATACAAGCCCATACATGAATCAGTTTACAATACATTCCATATTTGATAATATTGTCATAAATGGCATAACTTTGTTTCAATGAAAATATAGCAAAACAAATGCAACGCATTCTTTCATGCCCTTCAACATGACAAAGGATCTAGACAGTAAATCCTCTTTGACCAACCTACGCCGCTCAGTACTTTCAGTACTTTGATTTTTCGTTTAAAATAAAGTACTGTAAGTGTATCAACTCGCTGTATGCATAGCTCCGCTTTTAGTCACTCTGTAAATATAGCTCCGCCTGAGACCGCCCATGACTGACTATTGTCTTCTAAGTGACCTGCGGTATTGTCACCGTACGCTTGCGGAGTCGTGCGCAAAATTTACGGTAGGCATACGATGACAATACCACAGGCCACTTTGAAGACAATATCCACAGTAGGGGCGAGGCTATATTGACTGAAGGCGGAGCCATGCGTACAGCGAGTTGATACACTTACAGAACTTTATTTTAAACGAAAAATCAAAGTACTAGTAGTACTGAGCGGCGTAGGTTGGTCGAAGAGGATTTACCGTCGGTAAGCGTTCGTTGACTCCGCTCAAACTCATATTCTTTTTGACTCTCCTCAGAGTAAGGGGTGGTGGAGCATAAAAAGGGCGGAGCTGACTGATATTGCAACACGGCGTTGGTGTTTTTTTCATGTTGGAATGAGAATTGGTATAAACCGCAACGACAGCATTATGCGTAACTATAATTTGAAGATGTTAATCAATTCACTTGAGTTTATATACTACAAACAAACAAGAATAATAGGATGAAAATGGGATCCGTTGGAAGAAAAGAACACACCTAATTAGTAGACATAGTTGTTTATGAAAGATAATGATAAATAGCAGTTAATTTTTTATATATTCTCAGAGTCACTTATATAAAACCTAACATCTGAAGTCAATACTCTATATATTAATATATCTATACTCCTGGTATATATCGGACTTTACTCAGAGTCAGATTATATAAAAAAAACAACACTAACATCTCCAGTGTTGTTTATAATCTATACATTTATGTATTTACACTCCTGATACATATTGGACTCTTCTCAGAGTCAGGTTATATACAACCTAAAATCCCAAGTCAATAATCTATATATTAATATAGCTATACTCCTGGTATATATCGGACTCTCCTCAGAGTCAGGTTACATAAAATCTAACATCTCCATTGTCTATAATCTATACATTCATGCATATATACTCCTGATATACATGTTTATCGGACTCTTCTCAATCCATCAAACTCCAGGGTCTTTAATCTATACATGTATGCGTTTATACTCCTCATATATACCGGACTCTCCTCAGCGTCAGGTTATATAAAACATAACATCTCCAGTGTCTATACTCTATATATTTACATATCTTTACTCCTGATATATATCGGACTCTCCTCACAGTCGGGTTATATAAAACATAACATCTACAGTGTCTATACGCTATATATGTATGTACCTATACTCCTGATATATATCGGACTTTTCTCAGAGTCAGGTTACATAACACATAACATCTCCAGTGTATATACTCTATCCATTTATATATCTATACTCGTGATATATATCGGACTCTCCTCAGAGTCAGGTTACATAAAACCTAATAACTCCAATATATATAATATATACAGTTATATATATATACTCCTGATATAAATCGGACTCTTCCCAGAGTCAGGTTATATAAGTGCATCTATCTTCAGGGTCTATAATCAATGTACAGTTATATATCTAAACTCCTGATGTATATCGGACTCTTCTCAGTGTCGGGTTATATAAAACATAACATCGCCAGTGTCTATACTCTTTATATTTATATATCTATACTCCTGATATATTTCGGACTCTCCGCAGAGTCAGGTTACATAAAATCTAACAACTCCAGTGTCTATACTATGTACATTTATATATCTATTCTTCTGATATATATCGGAATCTACACAGAGTCATCGGATTCTACTCAGAGTTAGGTTATATAAAACCTAACAACTCCAGTGTCTATAATCTATACATTTATATATCTATACTCCAGATATGTATCGGACTCTTCTCAGAGTCAAGTTATATAAAACCTAACAACTCCAGTATTTATAATTTATACATTTATGTATCTATACTCCTCATAAATAGCGGTCTCTCCTCAGAGTCGGGTTATATAATACCACCCATCATCAGTAACTATAATCTGTACATTTATGTTTCAATACCTTTGATATATATTGGAATAAATGTACAGATACAGACCCATGAGATGGGTGGTTTTATACAACCTGACTCAGAGTAGAATCAAAGTATTGATACATACACGTACATATTATAGACCTTGGAGATGGCTGGTTTTATATAATTTGACTTTGAGGAGAGTTCAGTATATATCAAAAGTATTGATACATAATGTATAGGTTATAGACCCTGGACATGGATGGTTTTATATGACCTGACTCTGAGAAGAGTCCAATATATATCAAAGGTATTGATAAATAAACGTATAGATTATAAACACTCGAGATGGGTGGATTTGTATAACCGGACTCCGAGAAGAGTCCAATATATATCAAAGGTATTCATACATACTGTATAGTTTATATACCATAGAAAATGATGGTTTTATATAACCTAATATAAAAAGAGTTCAATATATATATCGGGAGTATAGATTATAGTTTATTTCTTTATTTAATCCAAATGTGGTGTTAGTACCTAATGTACAAACCTGACCCTGGATATTGTCCCGTAATACAAGCCCATACATATACATAATGTACAAAACTGACCCTTGGTATTGTCCCGTAATACAAGCTCATATATATATCTAATGTACATACCTGGCCCTAGATATTGTCCCGTAATACAAGCCCATATATATACCTTATGTACAAACCTGATCATGGATATTGTCCCGTAATACAAGCCCATACATATACCTTATGTAAAAACCTGACCCTGGATATTGTCCCGTAATACAAGCCCATACATATACCTAATGTAAAAACCTGACCATGGATATTGTCCTTTAATACATACCCGTATATATATACCTTATGTACAAACCGGACCCAGAATATTGTACCTTAAAGTTAATATACCCCATTTATATAAATATAGGATATACTAATAAAAAAACTTAGGAATAGCTGCCAACCACAAAAAATATTAGTTAGAGGAGAAAAACATGATTTTAATAAACAAATTTGTCTTAGTGAAAGTCCGGAACAATTCGGTAGTTTCCGCGCGCATTTTGCGTGATGACGTAGATTTTGCAATCGACCTCATAGGCTGGTTGTCATCTGTTGTATTCATGCATGGTAATTTCGGGAAGACATCATATATTTATTATTTTATGTGACAACTTATTTTGTATTATTATATTAGATACTATTGGAAAATGGTTCACTGTTTTGCGTTTGGATGCAATGCCGCGAGAGCAAAGGGTTCAAAGTGATTATATATAAGAACCGTGAACGAAAGTAAAAGTATGTCAGTTTGGTTTATTTTTAGCTCAGACTTCGGAGACTATTTATCAAATCTCGAAACGTATCCTGTAGAAAATAGCAGGAAGAAAATATTCATATACTTATCAGTGGGCATTTCTGAAATGGAAATTGAAACATGATAAATATCCCATGGCGTTATTATTTGTTTCTGTTTTAACTTCGGTGCTTTTGAGTTGACTCGCTTATAGATCCTATATGTGACCGGTGAAATTTACGCTTTTACAAAAAAATATTTAAACCATTATGAAAATTATAAATGAACATTTCCACTTTCAGATTCACTTATCTTTAAACATGTATTATTTATTATATTAATTATTATTGTTGGTTGGGATAATGCAGTACAGTAGTTTCCTAATAGATCCGCTGTGACATGATGCGTGTAATTATCCAACACAAAAAGAAACTATTAAATTGCGATTATGCAATGAAACGAACATGCTTATTCACCGCATAAACAGACACCTGGCAAACTGTCAGTAGCTATTACATAGCAAGGTCATAAACCACTGATTAGTCCCACCAAGTGGGCCCATCAAGGGTACCGCATGACTGCAGCTGAGACTCATAAAACACATCACAGGATGTACTTCCGATACTTGTCCTGTGTAGGTCTATGATGCGTGTAACATCCTAGGAATGTTTTGATGTTGATTACACGATTACATAAATAGAATAGGGATATCTGGGCTAAAGCTCAGTGACGTCACATACACTGCGTAAACCTGTCAATACGATGTCCGACATAATAAATTTGTATAATGTGTAATTAATGAACTGTTTGTCAGAAATCATTGAGCGTTTCAGTTTAGTTTTAGAACATACTATATCTAAGATAAAAAAATGGACAGAGGGTGTCATGATACCGTTACATAAAAAGGGAGATAAAAATGATGTAAACAACTATAGGGGTATTACATTAGTTAGCTGTTTATCTAAACTGTTTACATCGATATTATGTAAACGCATGGTTACCTTTTGTGATGTAAATAATACACTGTCCGATGCACAATTTGGATTTAGAAAAGGAAGATCTACTGTTGATGCATTATTTGTGTTGTTAACCGTTATTCAGAAATATGTAAACGAGAATAAAAGGTTGTATTGTGTATTTGTTGACCTTAAAAAAGCATATGACAGTATTTATAGAAATGCATTGTGGTTAAAAATATATAACCAGGGAATTCAAGGTAAAATGTGCAGAATAATAAGAGATATGTATTTAAAGATAAAGTCTTGTGTCAGGTCTTGTCAAACTTATTCTGAATTCTTCGAATATGCTGTAGGTTTACGGCAAGGGGAGGTAATCTCTCCAATCTTATTTTCTCTATTTCTTGAAGACTTAGAGTTGTTTTTGCAACAAGATATAAATTCTGGTTTAAAGATAGGTGATATTGTTTTAATGTTACTACTTTTTGCTGATGATATGGTTATCCTCGGAAATTCACCAGAAGAAATACAGAGTAGCCTCGATTTGTTAAATTGTTATTGTAAAAAATGGAGTCTTGAAGTGAATACGCTTAAAACTAAAGTTATGGTTTTTAGGAAAAGAGGTAGACTATTACCAAATGAGGAATTCACTTATAATAACAGTAAATTAGAAGTAGTTGATGATTTTAATTATTTGGGTACCGTGTTTAATTATACTGGTAATTTTTCACTTAACCAAGAACAATTGGTTGGTAAAGCTTTGAAAGCCCTTAATGTTTTATTAGTAAATTGTCGTAAATATAAACTTAAACCTAAATTACTTTGTCAACTTTTTGATGCATTTGTTGGCTCAGTCTTGGGTTATGCATCGGAAATATGGGGCTTTAGTAAGTCTAAAGAAATTGAAAGAATACACTTAAAATTTTGTAAGAAAATATTAAATGTTAAAGTAAGTACTTGTACAGCTGCTGTTTACGGTGAATTAGGACGTTATCCTTTGTATATTTCACGATATGTTAAAATTGTTAAGTATTGGTTTAAGTTGTTAAATACTGATAATATTATATTGAAACAGGTTTATAATATGGCCTATGACGAGTGTGTTAATGGCAAAAAGAACTGGTTATCTAATGTTAAAACGTTACTGTATGAATATGGTTTCAATTGGGTATGGGATAACCCTGATACAGTTGTTTGTAGGTCATTTGTATTAGTATTCAAACAAAGAATAATCGATTGTTTTTTGCAAAAGTGGTATGCAGATAAACAAAATTCTGGTGTCTTAGATTTGTATAACAATGTGAAAAATCATTTTCATTATGAAATATATTTAGATGTATTGCCATGCGATTTAAGAAGTTTAGTAAGTAGAATAAGGTTATCGTCACATTCTCTAAGAATTCAAGCAGGTCGGTATGGTATCAATAGGATTGAAAGAAATGAACGTTTTTGTCAATATTGTAATACTCAAGATATTGAAGATGAGTTTCA
The DNA here is from genome assembly GCA_037043455.1 of Cyrtodaria siliqua. Lineage (NCBI taxonomy): Eukaryota > Metazoa > Mollusca > Bivalvia > Adapedonta > Hiatellidae > Cyrtodaria > Cyrtodaria siliqua. The sequence goes on from JAWPHD010012870.1 coordinate 48,922, forward strand.
TTTCATTCTAAAATGCCCATGTTACTCCGATATAAGGAGGAAATACATAGCTCAATATTATTGTAATAGACCAAGTATGTTTAAATTCATCGAATTATTGCAAACTGAAAACAAAATGATTCTTTTAAAATTGGCTTTATATCTCAAATGTGCGATGTCACATAGAATATCTATAACGCATGTGTGAACACTTTATAGATCATCCTCTTTAGAGCTGATATAAATAATATACTTTGTATGTTACACGTGATTTAATTATGTATTTTGTAATTGTTGTATATATATTATGATGATGTACATAACGTACAAGTCAATAAAAGTATGTTCTGTTCTGTTCTGTTCTAAGATAGAGTCCTATTTAAAAACAAAAACAACTATAGATGAGATCTAAAAAAATATGTTGAATACGGAGTTGATGTTATTTTTTACAACAGTTACTTTTGGTGCGCATTCTAGCTTTTTACAACGCAATCATTCTAATTTGGAAACAACATTTTGTTCCATCATCCGTTGATCCTAAAATACTGCTGGCCTTATAAATACAATATATTGGAGAAAAATAAACAATGAAAATACAGCACAGTAAAATATAAGGTTTTATTTCTCAAGTAAAAATACATTCAAATATAGTTATAGTATCATATCAAAATTTCAACAACATTTTGCAATTCCCGCCACTTCAAGAACCTCAGATGTGAGGCAGTTTCCCTCAAACACACGAATTTTCTGCGATGCAGACTGCCACTTTAAGCTAATTCCCCATAATCTCTGCAACATTTTGTGTTTTCATGGCACTGCCGTGGGTACAGCCACACCTGTAATTAAAAGAAACACTAATCTTTGCAGACCTAGCAAAATCATATTTTAAACAAGTACTGTTTTTCAAAATGAATATGTTTTAGACAGGCACTTTATAATAAAAGAAATCAATAGCAGGCATTTGATTACGGTGACCAGAATTCATTTAGCCATACTAGGTCACTTTATCTAAAAACATGAAGGTACTATATGCCAAAAAAACAAAAAAAAAGCACAGTTACACATACTTTGGCAATAAACAATAACAAAAAGGGCGATGCGTCGTGACTTTAGTGGGTGGGAAACAATCGATTGTCACAGCAGACATAAAATCTAGAGATTGCGATTCGACACTTTTTTCATACATGTTAGGCCTACCAGTTATTTAAAGTAATGCTACTCTATAGAAAAACATATAAACCTTGACAATATGAACAAGAACGAAATGTGCGATGCATTGTCACGTTGGTGGGTGGGTGCGGGTAAGGCAGTCATCGAACGGTTTCATTTTGCAGAAAACACAGCGAAATTCGACTTACTCAAATCCATGTCATACTTAAATGGATTAGCAAACAATACGGTAATTATCATACGCGATTACAAAATATAATTACCAGTCGGTATGTCCGATTCGCTCTGCAATCAGGCAAAGCGTCGATGAGTCGGTCATCACTTTTAAATTCAGACTGATAAGCTTGCTGATTTGCAACAGGCCGTGTGTAACAAAATGAGTGTATATTTACTTAGAGTTTTTAACTGTGTCGGGGCCTCATTTTCCCTGATTTTGAATTGGAATGTTGGTAGATTTTTGCCAAGCGCATCACTTTTAATCGATGCCTTTATCTAATAAATGATATTTTACTAGATTCATTCTATTGATAAAGAATAAGTTGTTTTGGCGTTTATTTCATCAAAATCCATCAACTATAAAGAAAGTTATGATTTTACAAACTGTGTATTATGAGTAAATTTGCCAGTATTTACCAAAATGTATCGAATTCTTATTACGACACAACGTGCAGTCCGAGCAGTCCGAATAACATGACATTTGCATGGATGGCGTGTTTCACCAGGTATCCGTGTAGGGACTGTATATATGGGTGTCGGAATCGTAAGAACTTGTCACAGGATCGCAAGCCATTATCCAGAGTAGTGACCAATATCATTACGGCAAAGGGTAAGTCAAAGCTATTTTATTTGTTGTAATTTGTTGTCATATTTAAATTATTGTTCTGAAGGAAATATCTGCCGGTAAAAGCCATAGATAGTTAGCAGGATATTGTCTTTAATTCTTGTATGTTTTCAAACGTCAGAATATTTAGCAAATTATTGTCTGATAAGATTATTGGCCATATATTTACATTATTGATAATGCCAGTTGTTCTGTAGATAGTAAATGGAATACGCGATTCAGATTGTAGGTACTTTTCTACGGAGGTTTCTAACTGTCATTACGTTATTGCATAAACGGATATTGTTTATTGAGCAGTATAATTCTCTGAGGTTGGTTTTCATATGGTCATTATTATTCAATCACTCTGAGGTCGCTGTACCATTATAGCCTACAATGTGTTCACAGGATGTAAAACCAATTATTCATTCAGTCTATGGTTGAATTATTATGTTGTAGGTTTTGCATTACATCTAGAAATGTGAGATTTCATTGTCGATAAATTACATCTATAAGTTTTTCACATGTTTTGTTAAAGTTTAGCATAATGTCTATTCGAAGAAGGTTTAGAATTCGGGTTTATTCATTCTGAATAAAGATTGCCTTGCAATCATGTATTAGGTATGGTTATACCTTAGCGCTATTATAAAATACATGTTATGATAACATTGTAAGACTGGTTATATATTTTGTAGCCGTATACGCTAGGAGCGTAGAGCATGTAGAGCGTATTGTCGGGAGCGTGGTCTACGGGGTCGTAGGTTGGGAACGCCGTCATAGGACGCGGAAACGACAGCATTCGCCATTTGGGCGACAGACCAGACGGTATCCACGGAGACGCTAGGCAAGAGGGCCTGGTTACGCAGATAGCTACGCAGATAACGTCACCGGATGTAATATACCGGGACTTGGGCCATCGCCGGAAAGGATCGTGCGAGTGGGCGTCGCGTGTGGATTACGTCACCGGAAGTATGTGTGGTACCGGGACGAATAGCAACCGCTAAGGACGGGATTGCAATATAACGCGGAAGTGAAGTATTAGTGCCGGGAACTGTACCGGAAGGCCTCTGCTAGATACAGCCTTGTGAGATAATATAGCGTGTGGAAAAGCATACATATATCATAAATACAGATATCAGATATTCAGTCTGATTAAAACCGAACAGTTTAATCTAACGTGCAGTGAACATCATTTTAAACATGATTTAAAACTTTGATATTTCTACTTTGTCATTTGTATTCATTTGTATATATATTCATCTTGTTGTAAATAAATTTGTAAATTTATTTATTCTTGATTCTCCCTTGGTGAGTTGTCTCCACTTGGTCAATCTTGTTACACCGTGGCTCATACATGTACGGCTGTACAACGAAATCATTCTCGATCACATTGTCCAGTAATTCTTGCTCCATGTTGTTGTTGTTGTTTTTCTTTACCGCCAGCAATGACGAACCCCAGAAGTCTCTGGGTAGGGTATAACCCAACATCTGATATCCCCCACCATAGTAATAATAATAAAAACAATTTAACAATTCACGCGTATGTTTAAGTTCTATTTACGCCTTTTAGGTTTATTTAAAAGTCACTTGGGTTTGACGCTTTTATTATTATTCACTAAATCTTAAAGATCACACGCTATTAATAGACGGTCAGCCAAGATTAAGGAGTTAATGGAGACTTTTATAAAATCCATATCTCTTTGTATGAAGATGAAATATTAGTCTTCTAATGTGAAATTCCAGATCCTTCAGAAAGTCTAGTTTCAGCAACCTCTCCGGCAGCAGCACAGAATAGTCAATCAAGGTTTGCACTTTCTTCGATGGCGAATCAAAGTATACATCCGCACAATTTTGTTTTAGAACACTCTCTATTCTTCTAATAATAGGATCCCTTGTATATTGCAAGGGAGGACAGTTTAAAAGGAAATGTTCAACCGCTTCTTCGTCTGTGTTACACAACGGGCACACTGGAGATATGGCGTTCTGGTTGAATCTACTTCTGTTAACTTGTAGGATGTACGTACCTGTGAGCAGTCGCAATCTTGCTAGAATTCTTGTTACTTCCAAGGCAGATGAACATGGAACCCATAGGACAGGGTGAAGCTTTCCTGGAATAAAGGAAACATTCATAAACTTTAGTGAACTGTAATTTGTAGCCAGACGTTCAATGCGATTCTTCGATTTACCTTCGACAACTGAATGAACCTTTCCCTTCCACTGGCCCTTGTTGAGTGGGTTCTCAAGATATGTTCTTTGTGTCAGAATAGTTATATGATAAATCCATGTAGGTCTATGATAAATCGTATCTGTACCTCAACAGGGAAATTTCCGCATGGCAAAATCTACGTCATCAGCGTGGAGCGCCATATATAGGGCAAAATTAACATGAAGGGGAGTTAACTCCATCTTGAAGGGAAATATACCTGTTGATTTTACAAGTATTTCTTTTTCAATTTTTTTTTTATTTTAGTTTTTTTACCATTCAATTCACTTTATTGATTTAAATATAAAAATATATAACAATATGCATTTTAATGGGTGTCAGTGGAACTTTAATACAAGATACAAGATACAAGATACAATATTTTATTAACCAATTAAGGGCCCTCAAAGGAGCAAGTAATTTAGTACATTGATTGCAATGATTGGTAAGTAACAAACAAACAATAACAAAATAAACCAGAGCACATACACTGAGCAGAGTCGCCTATAGTATATTAAACTATAATCACACCAGGAATTATATATTATTATTTATAATGACTATTAGGGTTAATTGTGTTTTTTAAAACACTGTATTAAGTAAGTACCTAATGCTTTCAGAATCTGTATATTTTCACAAGATAATAGCCGAATAAGTTGATTATTTAAATCAAGGCTGGACAAATTAGAACATTCTGAAGATATGCATGTTAATAAATTAGTTCTTTCATCTGAATAATAAGGACATGTTAGGAGAAAATGCATCTCATCATCTATAGAATTACTGGTACAATGTTCACACAATATATGTTCCACCGGAGTATTAGTATATCTTCCAGTTTGGATTTTAAGTCTATGGGAACTTAGACGAAGTTTAGCAATGGCATTACGTTTTTCAAAAGTATCAATACTACACAGGTACTCTTCTAATTGGAAATCATGTTTAAAAGTGAAGTAAGTTCTCAATTTTCCATGAAGGAGCTTAGTTTTGTCTTTGTCCCAGTTTTCCTGGAATTTTTCAATTAATTTTAGTTTTACTGTTTTTACAAGTTTTGACATTGACATTACTGAGGGAGAGTGGGGAGAAAATTTATCAATGTCCATGTTAAGTACTTCAAGAATTGATACAATTTCTGAGTACCATGAGTGAATACCTTTATGATTAAGACTTATAGATTCATGCAAACCATCAGCAAGAAGGTTGGACGGATTATTTACTAGACGATGATAATATTTTAACATCGACATGATAACATCAAAGTCCACCGGAAAACGACCCAAATCAGACATAACAGCAAAGTTGGTGGTTTTCTTATGTACCCCCAAAATATATTTGCAGTATCTTATATGTAATTTTTCAAATTCAAACTTATGAGACAGTTTAGTAAAGTCACAAGGATTAAAATTCCTTTTTCCAAAAGATCCCCAGCACTCACTACCATATAGTAAAATTGGCTTGATTATATGGTCAAACACATGCACACTTGTGGATATACCCGGATGCATGGAGTTAAAAAAATTCTTTAACATAAAAAGGGCTTTCAAACCTTTCTTCAACAAGTCACTTCGAGCGCGTGAAAAACAACCAGATGCACACAATGTAACTCCAAGATAATTATAAGAGGAGACACATTCTAAAGATTGGTTTTGAAGGACATATTTCTCTTTTACTAGCCTACCGGCCTTATTAAAGATTAACACTTTAGATTTCAAAATATTAATATTGAGACACCAATCCTGACAAAAGAGATTAAGGTTGTTTAATTTTTCTCGTAACCCAAGAGCTGTAGTAGATAAAAGAACAACATCATCTGCGTACATAAGACAATATAGCCTAGTTTTGTTAAGAATAGCCGTATCAGCAGTATCAGATAAATAAGCTGGCAGGTCATTAATGAAGATTTTGAACAGGTTCGGATTGAGATTATCTCCATGTCTAACACCTATCTGTGAAACAAAGGAATCCGTTACAGAATTGCTGTCTACCTTTACACATAGAAGATTCTTTTGATACATATTCCATTTTAAGGAGTTTAATCTTTATGCCCGAGTGTATAACGGTATCAAATACTTTTCGGAAGTCTATAAAACAAGTGAATAATTGTTTGGTACCAGAGTTGATATATTTGTCAATAAGACTTTTAAGGATAAACATGGGATCTGAGATTCTAGATTTTTTTGAAAATCCAATTTGAAGAGAGCTGATTAGTTGGTGCTTTTGTAAAAACGTATCTAACCTGGCATTGAGGATACTGTTAAACAGTTTACCTAAGCATGATGTAACGGCTATACCTCTGTACTTTTCTGGATTCTTTGGATCTTTTGCCTTAAAAATAGGAGTTATGGAACCATGTGTCCATTCATTTGGGTAAAAGCCAGAAATAAGTACTTTATTAAACATTTTTTCTAGTGAGGGTAACAGGACGGACTGACCTGCTTTAAGCATTTCATTTGATATAAGTGCTAATCCTGAGGAAGAGCCCATATATATACCTGATGTACTAACCTGATGTCACAAAATAATCACGAGTAGAGCGTATTGGTCGTACACAGCTCTTGTAAGCACCTGTCAGTCAAACGCTAATCCATTGTTCAGTTGAAACCAATTCACAATGTCCATGATATATTCGGGTAATACGGAAAAGCGTGCAGTTTTAAGTGGCCGCCAGAGGGGGTCCGGAAGGGCCGTTTAATAAGTTTAGTTTTGTGCTAATGCATGTAAAAGTATAAATTATTAGGTATATCTCTTTAAAGGGAAAAGTTGTTTAAGGGTCATTTCGTGTACAATTTAATACTGCGGATTTAGCCACGTGAATCTAGGAATAAACGTGGGAAATAATGTTTTGGGCGGAACGTCGGGTATAAAATGCATTGTTCTCAAGTCCTGGCGGGGATTGATTGAAAGTTACTTTGTTTGAGCAGAGGTTGGAACCGGCGAAATTCACAGGCGATATGTGCCTAACCCGTCCGGTGCAGATGAACCGTCCGGTGCAGATAGGCCTCCCGGTGTGGAGATAAGCCTTCCGGAGTGGAGCTAAGCTTCCACGTATAACGTTTCGAGCGGTGGAGACGGTCCCCGTACCTGTGCAGCATGGCCAGGTTCTAGTATTGACAACCCCCGTGACACGAGGCGGGCCCGTTATCAGTCCTCACTGGAGGAACGTCATTCACAACCTCTTTGGAGGTTAATTACCATATATATCGCGTCATCAACCCTTATAGAAGGCATTTGATGACAATTACCCATTGGATTCGCGCATCATCATCTTCATGAACTCTCGCGCATCACCTTCATCGCGCTAGACCATAATTCTTGTGCACATCAACATTGTTATAACTTTAACAACACTTTAGTGTCGTATATAGTCAGTCGACACATTCAGTATTTGTGATAACACTAAGAACGTCTTAAACGTTCATGAGAACAGTCTTTTCATATTTCATCTGTGTGTTCGCTTGTTGTTTTTTGATAATTGTTTATATATTTAACATATTTAACATATTTTAAAAGTTGCATTAAACTTATGTAAATGCATTCACCGTCATTGACACTTTCCTGAGTTAGCCCCAACCACTATGGTCATCTTGCGACACCTGACCCTAGATATTGTCCTTTTAATACAGGCTAATATTGACTACAATCCTATACATAGATCTAATGTACAAACCTAGCCCTGGAGTATTCCCTTTAATACAGGCCCATACATACACATTATGTACAGTACCATATATATAACTTATGAACAACCTGACACTGGATAGTGTCTCTTAATACAAGCCCGTACATATACCTTATGTACAACCCGTACCCGGACTATTGTCCCTTAATACAAGCCATGCTTATACCTTAGGTACAAACCTGACCCTGGATATTGTCCTGTAATACAGGCCCATATATATGACTTATGTATAAACCTGATCCCGAATAAAAGCCCATACATATACTTAATGTACAAACCTGACCTTGAATATTGTCCTTTAATACCGACCCATGTATATACGTTATGTACAAACCTGACCCTGGATATTGTCCCATAATACAAGCCCATACATATATCTAAAGTAGAAACCTGACCCTGACTATTGTCCCTTATTACACGCCCTAGTACAAATATATAATGCACATACCTGACTCTGGATATTGTCCCTTAATACAGGCCAATACATATACCTAATGTAAAAACATGACCCTGGATAGTGTCCCATAATACAAGCTCAAACGTATTACTTATGTACAAACCTGACCCTGGATATTGTACCGAAATACAACCCCATACATATATCTAATGTAGAAACCTGACCCTGATTATTGTCCGTAATGCAAGCCCATACAAATACTAATGCACATACCTGACCCTGGATATTGTCCGAAATACAACCCCATAAATATATCTAATATAGAAACCTGACCCTGACCTGCTTAATGGATATTGTCCTGTAATACAAGCCCATATATATATACCTATATGTACACACCTGACCGGAGATATTGTCCCTTAATACAAGTCCATTTATATACCTTATGTGCAAACCTGACCCTGACCCTTATGTGCAAACCTGACCCTGACTATTGTCCCTTTTTTAAAGCCAATACATATACATAATGTACAAACCTGACCCTGGATATTGTCCCTTAATACAAGCCCATATATATACCTAATGTACAAACCTGACCCTGGATATTGTCCCGTAATACAAGCTCATACATATACATAATGTACAAACCTGACCATGGATATTGACCTGTAATACAAGCCCATATATGTACCTAATGTACAAACCTGACCCTAGATATTGTCCTTTAATACTGGCTAATATAATAACGGCTGTGAAGTCTGGGGTTTCACAAAATCGAAGGAGATAGAGAGAATTCATCTCAAGTTTTGGGTAAAACATTGAAGGAGTAAAACTGACAATGAGTAATGATGGTGTTTACGGTGATTTGGGGCGTTATCCTTTATTTATCACAAAATATACTAGAATAGTTAGATATTGGTTGAAATTAGTTACAACAGAAAATATAATTGTATCATCTATATATAAATCTTCATTATCTGATTGTGAAAGTGGTTTAAACAATTGGTTATCCAATGTAAAATCTCTGCTTAATACGTACTGAGGTTGGTGGATTGTTTTATTAAAAAATGGAACATTGATCTACAAGAAAATAGAGTATTATCAAGTTTGTATAGACATGTTAAAGATAATTTTGGATATGAAAAATATCTGAATATTTTATGTACAAAAAGATTACGAAGTGTTTTTACTAAATTACGTTTATCTTCACATAGCTTAAAAATTGAGACAGGTCGTTATGCAAGACATAGGATTGAAAGAAATGAAAGAGTTTGTCAAATATGTAATTCAACTGAAATTAAAGACGAATTTCACTTTAATATATCAGAAAATACATACAAAGGCCAAATATGTTTAAATCTATAACTTCTTCAATCTTAAAAGAAGAAAGAACTTTTTAATTTAAGTAAATATTTGTCAGAGGCGTTTACTGTCAGAAGTTCTATTCCAAATATTATTTCTTAAAATATATTTAAGTACATCCTCACATAAATTGTTATTTTATATATAATTCCTTTTGTTTTTATATCCTTGGATTATTGAATAAAATGTGATTTATATGAGCTATGATTAATTAAGGAGTATTGAAAATTGAACTATAAGTGAGTGTGTAGAAGTATGTGTGTAAAAGTTTAAATCAATAAAGTATCTATCTATCTATCTTCTATCTATCTATCTATCTATCTATCTATCTATCTATCTATCTATCTATCTATCTATCTATCTATCTATCTATCTATCTATCTATCTATCTATCTATCTATCTATCTATCTATCTATCTATCTATCTATCTATCTATCTATCTATCTATCTATCTATCTATATATCTATCTATCTATCTATCTATCTATCTATCTAACTACCTACCTACCTACCTACCTACCTACCTACCTACCTACCTACCTACCTACCTATACCTACCTACTTACCTACCTACCTCTCTATCCATCCATCCATCCATCCATCCATCCATCCATCCATCCATCCATCCATCCATCCATCTATCTATCTATCTATCTATCTAATACCTTATGTACAAACCGGACCCTGGCTACAAACCCATGCATACATCTAATGTACAAACCTTACCCAGGATATTGTATCTTAATACAAGTCCATACATATACATAATGTACAAACCTGACCCTGGATATTGTCCTTTAATACAAGCCCATACATATACCTTATAAACAAACCTGACCCTGGATAGTGTCTCTTAATACAAGCCCGTACATATACCTTATGTACAACCCGGACCCGGACTAAGGTCCCTTAATACAAGCCATACATATACCAAAGGTACAAACCTGACCCTGGATATTGTCCTGTAATACAGGCCCATATATACGACTTAATGTACAAACCTGACCCTGAATATTGTCCTTTAATACAGGTCCAAATATATACGTTATGTACAAACCTGACCCTGGAGATTGTCCCATAATACAAGCCCATACTATTACTTATGTACAAACCTGACCCTGGATATTGTCCTTTAAAACAGGCCCATATATACGACTTATGTATAAACCTGACCCTGGATATTGTCTCTTGATTAAAGGCCATTCATATTACTTATGTACAAACCTGACCCTGACTAATGTCCCGTAATACATGGCCATACATACACCTTATGTACAAACCTGACCCTGGATATTGTCCTTTAATACAAGCCCATATATTTACCTTATGTACACACCTGACCCCAGATATTCTCCTTTAATCGTATTCAAGGACTTCTGCTCTTTATTGACTTTGCCGTTGTATTTGACACAGTATCATATATATACCTTATGTACATTATGTACATATAGATGAGTTATATTTAAAGAACTGGAGACCTATTTCTTTATTAGATGTATCATATAAACTAGCTTCATCATCAATAGCTGTCAGACTAAAACATGTTCTGGGCTCTATTATTCATGAAGATCAAACGGGTTTCCTACCAGGTAGATTCGTGGAACTAAATATACGACTTCTGTATGACATTTTATTTTAACGCTGAAAAATATCGTATTCAAGGACTTCTGCTCTTCATTGACTTTGTCGTTGTATTTGACACAGTATCATATATATACCTTATGTACATTATGTACAAACCTGACTCTAACTATTGTCACATAATACAAGCCCATACATATACATAGAGTACACATCTGACCTTTAATACAGGCCCATATATATACCTTATGTACAAACCTGATCCTGGATATTGTCTCTTAATTAAAGCCCATACATATTACGACTTATTACGTATATACAAACCTGACCCAGAATATTATCCCGTAATACAACACCATACATATACCTAATGTATAACCCTGACTATGTTAATACACGCCCATACATTATGATGAATCAGTTTACAATACATTCCACATTTTATAATATTGTCATAATAACTGTTGGAAGGCTTCTTCACATAAATGGCATAACTTTGTTTCAATACAAATATAACAAAACAAATGCAACGCATTCTGCTTCTTTCACGCCCCGTCAAAGGATCTAGACGGTAAATTCTCTTCGACCAACCTACGCCGCTCAGTACTATAAGTACTTTGATTTTTCGTTTAAACTAAAGTTCTGTAAGTGTATCAACTCGCTGTACGCATGGCTCCGCCTTCAGTCAATATAGCTCCGCCCCTACTGTGGATATTGTCGTGAAATGTTTACCAACATTTACACGCCGGATACGATCATAAACAAGTACAGTTAGAGCAAGATCTACCTGCTTGTTTGCAGTTGCATAAAATCATTTATTGGACGTGACACGTTTAAAAAATATGGATATAGGTGTAATAATGAAGATCAGTGTTTGTTGCATTCTGATAGGAGACAACGCGGTCTGTGGAATCCGTGCTTGTTGCATTCTGAGAGAAAACAGTGCGGTCAGTGGAACCATTGCATTCACACAAGAGGTAACTTACATTTACAAAGAAATGCCTAGCGACACATAACAAATAATATGAATTTTAAGCACAACGTAAGACCGAGCTGAGCTCTTAGTCTTAAAATTAATACTTACACGATATCGGGTCACATGTAAAATTTAACTTGTAAACCAAATATTTTTAATAATTATTCTGTATTGATGTTGTTATTAGTATTGTTAAAATACTTACCTATCTTGAGTTTCTTGTCAATGACACCATATCAAAAAAAAATACGACGGATTTACAATTGAGTTTTATAAATTCTTCTGAAGAGATATTGGGCATGTTTTAGTTAATCAATAAATTATGCTTACTTAAGGGGTGAACTCTCTATTACACAAAGACAAGGTGTAAACACATGCATACCTAAAGGCAAAATAGATGAGTTATATTTAAAAGAACTGGAGACCTATTTCTTTATTAGATATATCATATAAACTAGCTTCATCATCAATAGCTGTCAGACTAAAACATGTTCTGGGCTCTATTATTCATGAAGATCAAACGGGTTTCTTACCTGGTAGATTCGTGGAACTAAATATACGACTTCTGTATGACATTTTTATTTTTCGCTGAAAAATATCGTATTCAAGGAATTCTGCTCTATATTGACGTTGCCGTTGTATTTGACACAGTATAATGGTCTTTTATGTACAAAGTTTTACAATTTTTCAATTTGGGGCCTTTGATTATAAGCTGGATAAAACTTTTTATCTAAACAAAAGTCATATGGTTTGGATCAAGAATAAATAGTAACGTCAAATTATGTCCTGAGTACAATCTTTGTTGGGAAAATGGTATTTTTTCACTGTTTTAGTTGTGAAAAGGTGTGCAACATACTTAAACCCATGGGTAAATATTAATTACGAGTCCAATATTGAAGAAATCAAAAAGTACTTTCTCGTTGGTCTAAAAGGATATTCACTCCTATTGGTTTGGCCCTCGCAAAACTCAACCATTTAATTACTGGATTACCAAATCCTTCAGTAGATAAAATCAGATTAAAACGAACACTATTTTACAAAATTCTTTGTAATAAATTGAGGGACAAAATAAAAATAACTACCATTATTCAAGATTATATATATGGAGGTCTTAGAATGGTAGAAGTTGAAAAGTTCAAATAACATGGATCCGTATAATACAAAATCATTTTTGGAAGGATCCTTTTTGGAAGGATGTTATTATCAGTTACAAATATTTCGCTGATCAAACTAAACCAATATCTTTGCAACAACTTCACTCAGTTAATATATGATATAACCCAGGTATTAAGACTCTAGTGTGTTTTACAAAAGATGGTTTACGTCCACTAATCCTATCCTTAATTCTACAAAATGAGAAAGGCTGTCGAACATATATGACATCATGATTAGAAATGATGTATATCTCATAGCATTAAGTAATTGGAAAAATGAAGTAGTTAGTGTTCCAAATTTTGAATTTGAAAGAATATATGCCTTACCTTTTAAATAACAAAAGATCCTAAGTCACTTTCGTTCCAATTTAGAATCAACCCTAGGATACCTGGAACAAATTACCTTTTATCTAAAATGAATATTATTAATAACGATATGTGCAGCTTTTGCAACAATGCACCTGAAACTAACCAACATCTGTTTTGGAACTGTGGAACTGTAAAATAATTCTGGTCAAAACTTCAAACTTTTATTACAGAAAAATGCATTAAACCATTCGTTACTTGAACAGAAACAGATATTCTATTTGGAAATAGTAAATTTGATACAGTTCTGAGCAAAATCATCATGCAAGCAAAACTTTACATTTATCAAAACAAGAAGCAACGACAAATTAAACAGCTTAACCTTTTTAAAACGTATATAATATCTTTGTATAAAGTTGAGAAACTAATCGCATATAAAAACTTAAAAAATGAATAAGTTTGAAACCATGTGGAGACAATACCTTGTGATATGTGGAACTGGAGTACAGATATAATTTACTGAGTGGATTTTTCCAGTATCAAACTATAGCAAATAAACTTCATGTTTTCATTCTTGGACAAGCAAAGCGTACGTTACTAATCAGAAATAAAATACCCATGCTTATATCTTGGTCTTTCTTAATCAACCTTTTTTTTTAGAAAAAATAATGATTTTGGAAGCAAATTTAGGCTGCACATTTTTGCAAACTCCTTACGTTAAATACATTACTGAAATGACTCAATATTTCTAAGAGGAACTTCAACATTTATGTGTTTTTATTACAAAGTGTACTGTGATAAAACGTCTGCAACATCACAGTTGTATCCTTTCTCTAACTAACTGCAAATCTTTTTTACAAAACATCTTGGTATATCTTTGGAATATTATGTGGAATTAATTGTGCAGTATATAGCGGAAATTTACGAGTTGCGTTTCAGTGTAAATTCGCATCAGTACAGTACAGATATCAACGTAACATAATCGAACGAAAACAATATTTAAAGAATGTACTCCTCAACCGTTAGACATGAGTCTTAACTTGGTGCTGTTGATAAAGCAGAATAAAAGTCATGGCACATACAAAATTTGAGTTTATGTATGTGTGTGTTTAGTTGTAAGGGGGGGTGGGGGGGGTGGACAGTAAACTTGTGTTAAAAAATACTGCATTTTACATCATCTTTCTTCTATAAATGTATACAAAACATAACAATATTGATAAAGTAAGAGTTTGGAATTGTTGTTTAGCAAAAAAATAATATTGGCCACGATTTTTCAAAAACGTCTATGCAAGAGACGTCTGCACGGTTGGCTGGCTAATACACTGCTATGAAGTTTCATGAGTGTAGGAGTTATAGTTTCGAAGTTATCGTCCGTAATGCGTTTTTAGCTAGACTATTCGAAGAATAAGAGAGCTTATGTAATCACCCCGGCGTCGGCGTTGGCGTTGGCGTCGGCGTCCCACATCAACGTTTGCGTGTAAGCTGTGTTTGAAAGTCTATATCTCTTACATTTCTTATCCTAGCACAACCAAATTTGGCCATAGACTTCCTTATAGCATTATCTTAAGAGCTGTATAAGCAAATTTGGTTCCTGTTACCCCTAGGCTCCCATGGAACCCAAATTCTGATAGCCCTTAAAATGTGTCTATATCACATCAAATTTTGCGTGTAAGCTGTGTTTACAGGTCTATATCTCTTACATTTCGTGTCCTAGCTGAAGCAAATTTGGGAATTGGTTTCCTTATATTATGTTGTGAAGGGTTGCGTAAGTAATTTTGTATTCTGCAAATTCTGGGCTCCCAAGGAACCAAAATTGTGATGGCCCATAAAATGTGCAATAAAGGCAGATCTAGGTTTGCATGTAATCATGTATATATCTAATTTTAGTTTGAGATTTCTTATAGCATTATGCATCTAATTCATACTTCACCAATATTGGGGCATGGGCTCAGTTTTAATCCTCCGCCCCCACTCCCTCATCCCCCATCCACCCTCCACACCTTTTTTTATTTGTTTATTTTTTTTTTTACATATTTCTGTATTGTTTTAGTCAATTGTAAGAACTGACTAAAACAACACAGAAATATGTGCTTTTTATACATATATGTTGGCCCCCTCCCCCATCCCTGCCTCTCCCCCTTCACTGCCCCCACCACCCCCCCCCCCCCCCCCCATAACTCGAAACAGATTTTTTTTAAAACTTATTTCTGTGTTGTTTTTGTCAATTATTACACATAGCTATGTTGCCCCCATAACCACACCCCCCACCACACACACAACACCCACCCCACACCCACTCGAAACACGTTTTTTTGTGTGTGTTTTTTACATATTTCTGTGTGGTTTTGGTCAATTCTTACACATATAGCTACGTAACCCCATCCCCCCACTCGAAACTCAAATTACTATTATTTTTTTTACATATTTCTGTGTTATTGTGGTCAATTCTTACACATAGCGCCCCTCCCTTCGCTCCCCCGCCTCCCCACCCACCCCACCCCAACCCACCAACCAACCATACTATCATCACTTTATTTTTACATATGTCTGTGTCGTTTTGTTTTATCAATGATGCGTAACCGCCCTGCCCCACCCCCACCTTCATTGGTTTATGGTCTCTTCTCACATGGAGGACAGGGGGAGTTGAATTGTCATTGTATCTTCCATTATTTGGATATTAATATTTTAATTTGAACGCAAACATTTACATATAAAACAGTTTAGATTAAATTCAGATACACAGATGAAATATCAATAAAAAAAATGAAACGAAGCCACAATAAAAATTGCCAGATATCAGCTCCCTCTCCGAGTTGCCTTTCGACCATACATTTCTTTTTTAAAATTTTGGATTAAAACAGATACAAATAATAAAATTTCGCACATAATTTTATATCGGCCCGAGTTTCAATACAAGCCCCGTCCCTCAACCCCACCCGCACATTGTTTTAGCCTTGTTTGCTGATGGTATATACTAGCTATATAATTAATTATTCTCTGAAAAATCGAATAGTCGAGCTGCACTGTTCTCCGACAGTTCTTGTTCTATATAAGTTCACTGTGACCTTGACTTTTGATCTACTGACCCCAAAAACAATAGGAATACTCCTCCCACCTAGGGCAATTTACCTGTGAAGTTTCATAAGGGTAGGTTTTATGGTTCGAAGTTATCACCCGGAGTGCGTTTGTGTATACAAGGACATGGTGACCGTGACCTTTGACCTACTGACCCCAAAATCAACCCCCAAAGCAATAGGGATCCTCCTCTCACCTACGTCAATGCACTTTTGAAGTTTCATGAGTGTAGGTATAATGGTTTCTGAGTTATCGTCCGGAATACGCAATTGTTTACGGACAGGCAGACAGACGGACAACTTCATACCATAATAAGTCCCGTTTTTCAAACGGGTGTTAATACGTCCCTTTTTTCAAACGGGCGTATAAAATGGTGTACATATGTTGTAACATTTGTCTGACTTCAATGAAATTGGTGTACCTTGGAACAGAGAGGACTGACGCCAGACTCGACTTACTATACAAAATAATCCACCGGCTAGAAGCTATCCATATGCCCTCATACTGCAGTTACAAACAACATATGCAGGGCCTTCCCCAGGATTTTCTAAGAGATGCGGTGCGGTTGGAAGTAAATCCCCTCATGCATGTCGTTTTTTTTTGTAGTTTGAAGTAAAATGTGAGTATTGGCATACACCTGACACACTTAAACATGTTTTATCTATATTTACCATACTGCCATTTTTTTATTAAAAAAGAAAAAGAAAAAAAAATATGATTTTTTTTCTTTTTTCACTGATATTTGTTCATCGTTTTATTTTCTGTTCTTGATTTTTCCGTTCTATAAACACTTCATTATAAATGTAATGACGTTAAGCAGGAGTCGTTATGTTATTTTTAAGTCAATGACACTTAAAAAAAAAAACTACAGGAAAGCGCAAAGAGATTTTTAGCTCTACTGAAGTAGAAGGCCAGCAGAGCTTATAGGATGGCAAGTTGTCCATCGTCGTTAACTTCTGCCTTGTGAACACGATAGATAGGGATTGGTATCATTGGAAATATCGATATCGTATCGCGATATAATTGTGATACGGCTACACTGTATCGCAATACGTATCACGATATATTATTTCAACACTATGTGTGTAGTATCTTGGCAAAGACGTCGAACCAGGTTAGCAAATTACATGTATTAGGAAGCTAAACCTAGACATTAGAATGTGAACTTAACTAATTGAACTTACTAACAAGCAACACTTAACATCAGTATTAAAAGTACAGTAGACCTTCATTTTCACTAGATGTTCATACGACTACCATATTTCCTACATAAACGTCGCGACATGTTTTGAGTCATGCGCTACAGGGCCCGCAGTATTATATATCAATCTACATGTTGTATTTGCAAAAGACAATCAGTCTTATTTATTTGCACACCATTTGTGGATGTGACAGTGTTTTAATTGTGCGCTCTGAGGCCTGCTGTACTTCATAGTCATTGGTAACCTGCTATAAATAAACGATATCACAGTAGAAACGGAACCAGTCCCCACCACCACCACCACCCCCACCGACTCCAAACAGCCATTAGAGTGATACAGGCCCTCTTGTGCCTCTTTTTTGTCTCACCCACGATAGTGGGTAGCGAGACATAGCAGTCACTTTTCCGGCAGCAGCGGCGGCCGCATTTTAAATGAACTATATCTCAACAACCGCTGCTCGATTTTTTCTCAAACTGTCAGATGCTTTGACAATAATGTCATATTTTGCTTATTTTCCCCAAACTTATCCTTGGTTAGATAACTTAATTGTATCTGTGAACATCGTATATGTTAATGATGTAATAATCTCTGGTTATGAACATATGTATAGGATGTTAAACGAGTTCCCATTTCATATAAGATTTACGAAACAAGTTATGAATTATTTACGAGTTGAATAAATCTTATATGGAATGAGAACAAGTTTAAGACCCTTTTTATCACACAAAATTACAAACGTGTAAAAAATTAATTAAAAAAAGGCCAGAAACACACTAGGTTTCTGCAAACCCGACTGACCATTTATTTTATTGGTTTCAGAGAGATGGAACCCCAGTGAAAGTGACCGGAGAAATCAGGGGACTTGCCGCTGGCCTTCACGGATTCCACGTGCACGAGTTTGGAGACCTCAGTAACGGTAAGGTATACAAGTTACCTGTTGATGTTGGTGATCCTTACATATGACAGATCAGACATGTTAAATCGGCAGATGAGCAGATTATATACAGGAGATCTCTTTTTCAAACTAGAGGTTTTTAGCTTAACTTAATAAAAGTGAGACAAGCTTATGCGATACCATATTTTCCTTGGTCTGTTGTCATGCGTTAAAATTTGTCTTGCGACTACGATTTCCCATTTTCATCAAATTTGACTAACAGTCAATAAGGATAAGATTTTGACAACGAGAATTATTGATTAATTGAATTGTTATTGAACCACTTTATCCTTCCGATAGCACGCTCAACATGAATGCGTAGATTTGCAACAGTTTTTGATCCAAGTGTTAATAACTTGATACACCACTGTAACGGACACACTGTAAAGGTCAGCCAAAAGCTCGCTTCCAAGTCCCAACCGCAACTTCATAAGTGTCATTGCCATCTTGTCCATCAATGATAGTTTACTCTTGGGGCCTAACTTCTTAGGCGGTCCCTTGAACTTTCTCTTGATTGTGGTGCTTACCACATTTGATGTACCGTTCCAATACGTGAAGTCTTTCGCTCCAGGTGGTAGATGGTTATAAAGGCGAATGAAAGCTTCTTTGTTGGGTAGCCCTGTATACACACGCGCCATTCTATCACTTTTCCTTTCTATCACTTTTCAAGATTTTTTGTGTAATGAATGTATGTGTTCTGGTTTATGATTGGTTGTTTAACTTGAGTAGGTTAAGCTCAACTTCTAATTTGGTGATATGTTCCTGTTTTTCTTGGCAACCAAGACAACTACATATAGGAGTACTCGAACAACTGATCGCATATTTGTGGTCTACCAATGCACCTTGTCTTTGTGTAAAGAGAGTTCACCCCATATAGACAGTGAGCTATACACTTTTTTGTTACCATCTCAAGGGACACATTCGTACTAGTATCATGTTATTGAGTACCTTGTAGAGAAACAAAAAATACATGATAGCAGTGTGAACAGTGTAGCTGATTCCTGTTATTAGAGTTTTCTCCCCCTTTTAAGCAAAACTCTTGTTTCTTTAAAAAATCGTTTTCGCTGAAACTAGAAGAGCTACAGGTCTAATATTTTGCATGTATTATACATTTAGGGTCCTCTACCAAGTATTTATAAAATGGTGACCCCAGGGTCAAATATGGTCCAGCCCCGGGGGTAACATTTTTTCATACAGTTATATACGAAATCGTTAAAAATAAATAATTTTCTCTAAAACTGTAAGAGCTAGAGGTCCCATATTATGCATGAAGCATAAGCTATGGTCCACTAGCAAGTTTGTTAAAATGTTGATCCTGGGGTCACATCTAGCTCCGCCCCAGGGGTCATATATTTACATAGAGTCATATAGAAACACCTTTAAAATCTCTTCTTTAAAAAGAAAAGAGCCAGAGGTCTACTATTTTGCATATTGTACAAGCTTATGGTTCTCTACCACTTTTGTTCAAATGGTGACTCTGTGTCCAACTATGGCCCGGTTCTGGGGTTAAAGTTTTACAAAGAGTTATATAGGAAAGTCCATTCATTCAAACTCGACTTGGTAGCGTTCAGCTAGTATCAATTCTGATTTTAGCAGTATTTTTGGCATTATTAAGCTCGTATTTGCTACTATAATCAGGTATGGTACCACCAATTTGGAAGAATTTGACTGAAAAATCAATTTTGGCATGAAAATCGACATACATTGGCATATTCATCGTCCTAATTGTACCTAAAATGCATATTTTATTTATGTCCATTGAATGTTCTAAACATTTGATCTATTTAATATGGTGTATTGACAAGAAGGGGCGTTTGGTATGACAATTCAGAAAATTAAAAAAAATCTCTCTGACTTTTGTCAATTTCAGACTATTGTCCTTGATATTCACAAGACCATATCTCGGCAAATAATTATTCGATTTGCATGAAGTAGGTGTTTTTAAGCTTGTTATGAAAATTACAACACAAACTCCTCATTTAAGAAACACCTGAACATGTTTTCTCCTCTTATAGGTTTACCACCACCAATTACATGTAAAACTCCGAGGTGTAGTTGAATGTAGTTCCTATGATAAAAAGTAATCCCTCCTTTTTCGATGGAAACGGGCATTATAAGTAGGGGAAAACTGCCCATTTCTATTCGATTTTGTGGTTATATGTATAAGAAGCGTATTAATAGGTTTTACTGGATCACTGATGAACATTTTCGAAATGTCGACTCTATGCTTACAATTTGTGAGCAATGAAAGCAGGCGATCAATAAAAACAGCTGTACCATTGACCTGTTTAGTAAACAAACAAGAACTTTCTTACATGTCTTGTGACCCCACGTTTTCTGGTGATTTTTGAAATGGAAAAATAGTTTTCTATATGAACATTACACTGCTGCATTATCCATACTTGAGTTGAATTTGCAGCAAATCATTAATATGTGACACTTTAACATTGGTGTCTATGGGGAAACTAATTAGTGCTTTCATACCTTATAGTCTATAAATCAGACACGGAAACGAGCAGACTATCAAAGCCCTGCTAAGAAAAATGTGTCGAGAAAAAGAAAAAAAACACTGATAAATGGAAAAGAAACATACGAAAATATCGCAGGGATCACGTATATGAGAATACAGAGCAAACAGGCAAAGTTGTCCTAAATAAGGAGATGAAATACAAAGACTGTAACAAATGTCGCTTTAAATGTTCGCACAACGTTTCTCAAGAATGTGCTGAAGAAATATTTCAAACTTACTGGCAGCTAGGCTCTTACGACAAACAGCGAACTTTTGTTTGTCAAAATGTCACTCATTCAGACACGAAACGTGAAACAACAAATAAGAAATTCATAAGAAGAATCATTTTCATACTATTTGCCAATCCGAGATGAAACTAGAAAGGAAAAGGTGTAACAACGCTAAAGGTAACAATTCCGTTAAAGGCAACAACCGCCGCTAAAGGTAACAATTCCAACGCACGCTAAAGGTAACAACCTCCGCTAAAAGTAATAATCACCTCTTCCGCTAAAGGCAACAACCCTAACGTTAAAGGTAACAACTTTTCATGTTAAAGAATGTACTCCTCAACAGGCACACCTCAATAATCTGACAGGGTGGGCCTGGGTATGATTTCCCCCACTTCCCATCACATATTGTGCCAGTTTATGTTTTGACCCAACACAAGTGCTTGTAGCCGCCAAAGCATAACACTAATCAATTGACAAACCAAATTAGTTATTGTTTGCATTAAAATATGTGACAAGCAAAACGAAGGGTGGGGGAGGAGGGGATGAAACCTTATTAAAAATTGAAAATGTACATTTGGGCCCAACCTTCCTCCCGAGTTTCTAAAACATTCCAACGCCACTGTAATGTGCGGCAGAAATGATCATTCGTAAACAATAATACCTCTCAAAAATATAATGTATGCATAAGGAACAATTGCCGTACTTATGAGCTGCTGATCCGGCCAAATTTTCCTTTTCGACTTTCGATGTAAGCCAGTATCATTCAGTATTAAAATATAAATATATTCGAAGGGATTAATGTTTTATCTGGAATACTGTAGCATTAATTCGTATACTCCAGTTCAATCTACTGAGGATGACGTTATTGCCACACATATCACTCGGTGAATTACTTTCAAGGTTGGGGTAGACGAAAAGCAAAACAAACTGCCAACTATGTACTGGATTCCCATAACTACATAAAAATCCGTATAAAGCTCGTTTTATTTTGAATTCTAGTGCCTGCACCACCACAAACATCTCCAAGTTATTAACTTCTTATCTTACTGCCGTTAAAGATCACGTTAAACAATATTATGCTCAAACTTATGAAAACTCTTGGATTAATTTACTTTGGTTTAAAATTCAGACGTCCTTGATAAATTTGCAGTAAAAGTCAGTTTCATTACACAACTCAACTTTTATAATCGGTCACTTTTCAAAGAATTTTATATTTTTTAATAATTCATAGTTTCATTTGAAATTTTAACTGGCGTCGATTAACAAAAATCGCTAGCGTTTTATAAAACTTAATCTGCCTTGGCTGGACTAAAACCTTGTTGATAAACTTAATAAAATATTGGTATGTGTTTCGGTGATTTCCAGTTTTTAGTATTTGTGTTATTTTCAAAAAAACTGGGTGACCGATTATGAAGGTTGAGTAGTGTATAAGTACTTATGACTTCTCTACACTATATACAACCTTACCGCATCACCTTATCAAAGACAAGCTTATTGCTCCTATTCAAAAACTTTCGCTAGAGAACAAAATTTACAGTTGTGGCCTATAACAATATTAAAGCGTTTTTTTACTATCGGCATTTTAGACAATTTTACTATGTTGACTTGCCAAGAAGTTTGTGAAGCACTCATTTCCTATTAGATAACTTTTTCGTCAGGTATGAAACAAACGTTTATAGACAAATAGTTGGTATCCCTATGTGTACGAACTGTGCACCTCTTGTCGCAGAATTGTTATTGTATTGCTATGAAAGAGATTTCATGTTGAGTCTTTCATCCGATACTTCCTACGCATCACGTCACCATAGAAGTCAGTTTATGAGAGTCCTTGTCGCAGAAGGTTTCTTAAACTACTTTTATATTTTAAAAATAGATCAGGGTTTGATATTGTTAATTATCCTCACTTAGATGGGGATGTTCTCCGGGCTACTTCTTATGGTCTATGTTTCTCAACTTATTTGGTTTTCTAGAGCTTGTAGTCGTTTTGAGGACTTTAATAGTCGTAATCTGTGTATAAATAAAAAAAACTACTCCTGCAGGGCTACCGTTACCATAAACTTTAAAAACCTTTGCAAAATTGTATAATCGTGTATAATCATTATGCGATAACCGGACAGATTATGGACCATGCGATGACGTCTATCAGAAACCTTACAAGACGGTCGCGTTCGACGTTTGTCATTACTCTTATCTTGTC
>JAWPHD010012871.1:0-72692 GCA_037043455.1 Cyrtodaria siliqua
CATTTATTTTGGCATTTTTTCTAGTTTTGTATAACACATCTTAAAATCCTTGATTTCTGTTAGCCGAATGGTTCTTTGCATGCAGGAATTGAACAGAAAAGATAATAGGTACTTGCAAAAGCAACTGATTTTCCATTCGGTCAACCTTAGGCGACATTTTTTTCTTTCTTGGTTTACGGATCCGCCGACCGCACTTTTCGAAAACGACGCGCGATCACTATCCGCCATTTCCTTGTACCGGTATGAGGAACATAGAGAGTAGTCTCCCTTGTTCACCAAGGTAACTTGATTTCAACACATCCGGGCACTCCATCCGGGCGTAAATACAGAAATTTCATCATTGGGAATATTAAAAGAATATTCAACGATTTAAATATATGTTGTGTTGTCTTCTGTTTTTGTGTTGTATAAACTTACGGTTTTATATGAGAAACATGGTCACCATGTTTGAAATTTGTACTTAGAAACAGATTTATTTATTTATTTATTTTTCCCCTCCGACCGAGGGTAAAAATCTGTAACCCCCCAAAAAAAATTAGTTTGGCCGATTTTTTTTCCCCCTTCCGACCCAGCGTAAAAAAATAAGAAAAAATCTGTAAACCAAGAAAAAATAAAAGCGGCCTTATTGGTCAGTTAGATGTTTTCGATAACTATTTTTGACAAATGTCGCGAGTCATTTAGGTGTCAGACCAGTCAGGAAGTACTTCCGGGTCGTAGGGTGCTGAAATAGTTTCTTGAAAGAATCCAAAGTTTCTAGTTTGCATGTGTTTTTCCCAAGATTAGTTTCTATTCCATTGTTAAATCTAACTGAGGTTAAAGTAGTATGTCTGTTGTCATGAATAGTAAGTATTTAACTGTGTTTGTCAGGATTATTTCTTTGGAGAGTATGAGCACAGAGGTTAGGTAGAAATGTGGTTTTGACAGATGTTTATTTCAAAATACGCAAAGTGTGAATGAATGACGCAAAATGTTGAAAAACTGAATCGGTGCTTTATTCCAGATATGGGACCATTTGTTAGCCAAATGTGTTTAATACACAGAATAAAAGTGTATTTAAGCAAACGAATGTTGTGGAACTTGTGACTGATCCCCAAATATAGCCTATATTGCATTGTGTTCAATGGGCTGATTTTCACCGGTCGGACACCTTCTACATTATTCATCTGATTGTTACCAAAACTTTTCAAAGTGTTTATATCAATGATTAAAAGCTTAAACAATTCAATAACTAGCCAAATTTGAGTTGTGGCTGTTGATTGAATGAAAAGTGCTAGCTAAATTTTGCTTTGTAAACACTGAAGGTCCTTCATTTTTCATGTAGATCGTCAAAATGACCTAACTTGTATTGGATGTTAACATCAATAAAGCTTTACATCCATAGCTGACTGAATCTCAACTTCCCCCCCCCCCCCCCCCCCCCCACCCTGTCTTTTTTTTTTACCTAATCTCATTCATAGAAGAAAGTGGATAAATTTAAAACCTAGCCATGACAGACTAGAAACAGCAGAGTTATGGCCCTTGAATTATTTAAAAATGCTAAACTTTGCTTGTTATTTTAAGTCAGCCAAATCATATTGTTATTCGTTTATTGCTGTTTCATTAATTGCTTAATTACAATCTCCGATACATCTACAGGACAAGTTTTCAACTTTAACCTTAACTTTAACCTTGGGGATGTTCCTGGGCATTACCATGCAACCACCGAGGGTCGGTCAAACGATTATGATTCTTATATGGGTATGTATGTGCATTACTAATGTGACTGGACCCATTATAATATAGTTGTTGATTAATTAACTATATTAGCCGTGTTATGTCACAAAATCTAAACATAATACGATGCAAACTCGGTACTCACCAACTGAAAGTCTGCCAATACGAAAAAAAACAAGGCTATTATGAGAAACTTGCCAATAATTATGTGGTTTATCAAATTAGTGACATCATGACATTCACATTAAGTGATGTCATTCATGCTGGCTTATCAACCTATAAATGAAATTAATGCTACTATAAACAGTTATCCATATAATGCATCCCAGTGGATATTGTCAGAGGTCATACTCACCAAAATGACATTAAAGCTACGGTTTTCAATACTTTATAATTAAATCCACATTACGTGGTCCCTACTTAAGTCCATTAAGCGATGGGAAAGCGTATATTAGCAGGATTTTATAACGGATAATTCGTAAATAAAACACGTTTGAAACCATTTTTTAACTGAAAAAATGCGATAACCTGTTTAAAAGTACTTATTAAATGTTTTAATTTTACAATATGCAAACAATTTAAGCCAAAGTTAAGGTTTTATTTCATACCCCAGCCAACCCCACTTTCCTTTCTAGGAGATGGAGTCGGATGGGATATGAAAGTTAATATTCGGAGCACATAATGTTTTATGCTATAAGTAATGATGTACAGATACAATATGGAATGTTTTTTACAACATGGTGAACCCTTTCCTCTTCCATTGAGGAGGGTACTTCGGCTGTATGGGTCAGCATGGATTTGTATTTTTTCTCGAAACCTGAGCCATTCTTACAGTAGTTGAAGGAGGGTCATATATTAGGTCCAGTTGTTGCCTAGGATGTAAAGATGACAACAAACGTTTTAGATCCAGTGTCTGAACCTGGGGCCAGGGGGCAAGGTCAAAAGGTCAAATGCACCAAAATGATCAAACATTGCAGCCACAGTTTCAATATTTTTAGAATTTCTTTGCATTCTTAGTGTTTCCTTGTAACCATACCTGCTTCTGCTGCTTGAGGGAGGGTGTTTATATTTGGTACAGTAGTTGCCTAAGTTGTTCTGATGATAGTAAATATTTTGCGATGAGCCCACAACTGACTTGGGAGGGCTGGCGTGGCGCAGTCGGTAGTGCGGCAGATTTGTAACCGGAGGTCCCGGGTTCAATCCTCCATGGTGCCACTGAGTTTCGTCGGTGTTTTCTTGGGCAAGACACTTTCCCTTAGCCTCGTCCGTCGGATGGGGACGTTAACCGGGCGGTCCCGTGTATCGGTTTAAACTCCGAGCATGTTAAAGAACTATAGGAATCTGTTCGATAATAAGAATAGGGCACGGTTCACGGATTCCTATGTATCCTTCCCCTCCCTCTGGGGCGGCTCTAAATAACCTATACTGTGTTGATGAGCCGTTAAACAACATTCAACTCAACTGACTTGGCTCTTGTTGTTGTAGACATTCAATAACTTTTTCTGTTTCAGGATACTCGAGTGCAATTGGCCATTTTGATGAAGATGACCGTGAAGGTAACTTATATATATATATTTTATAACCCTTTTTAAATTTAGACAAAAATTACAGAGATAAGATATCCCAAAACACATAGGTGTTATTACTGCAGAACTGCATAATAGACGCGGATTATACTCAATGTTAAATAAA
This sequence comes from Cyrtodaria siliqua, assembly GCA_037043455.1. Classification (NCBI taxonomy): domain Eukaryota; kingdom Metazoa; phylum Mollusca; class Bivalvia; order Adapedonta; family Hiatellidae; genus Cyrtodaria; species Cyrtodaria siliqua. Next base: position 3,406 of record JAWPHD010012871.1, read on the forward strand.
TATTGTTTACATGGACCCTTGGGTATTTTGCAATATTCTTTATCATTTGGTTTAAGTTTTATAACTGCCCCTATCCAATGTTCGCAATTCAAAATTTTGATTCGCATTGTTTCACATTTATTATTAAAACCTTTGCACAATTTTAACACTGACCCCTAGGTCATTTACGATATAATTTCACTAAAGTTTTCGGGTTTTTAAAGTAACAAACATTTATCTTTCCAATGGTATATACGACGCCTATTCCATTGTTTAACATCAATTTAATATCAGCTCTGGTCCATTTCTTTTTTAACAAGTATATATATAGAGTGGTTTATGTTTTTCTATTCATGGAAGAAGGTTATGAAGCCAAACAATGATATGGAAACGGAATGGTGACAAGTTTTTTGGGTTATTTTATGATACTTTTATGTCCATGGTGTTGGAGAGCTGAAGGGTATTTTGACTGTCCCTCCATCAGTCCATTCATTCATCCGAGTTTGTGACTGCACCATAACATCAGGGATTCCCTTTTCAGTATTTATTAAATATGTTTTTAGCTCTACTGATCAAAGATCAGCAAAGATTATGCTGTGGTGCGGTGTCCGTCGTCCGTCTGTCCCTGAACTTTTTTTGTAGCGACTACTCCACTGAAACTACTGGATGGATTTTCATGAAACTTTACGGAAATGTTGCTCATGATGTCTAATTGATCCTAGCAAAAATTCACATTGATGGCCACCAAAGCTAAAAATAGATTTTTAAAAAAAGTTTGTAGCGACTACTTCTTGAAAACTATAAGTGATATTGATATGGGACTTTTTCTAAAATGATCATCATGACATGATATTGGTCCTTGTTGAAAATTATTTTGATTCAACATTAAACATGGCTGCCGCTGCCATCTTTGTTTGCATAGAGTTATATAGTAAAAACCTGTAGTGACTACTCCTCTGAAACTACTTGAAAGATTTTTATGAAACTTTACAGGAATGCTGATCTAGCTATAAAACCTATCAGTAGAGCTTCAAGGTCATTGACCTCTTGTTTCCTTTTCCTTTCAAACTTGTTATACGTAGACAAAATGTGTTATATTCTGGTCCAACCCAAAACTCTTCAAAACAATTTGTTTAATTAAAACTACTACAATTACTATCCTGTTATGAAATGCAGATTATGTAGAGCACAGGTTCAGTAACTCTGACGTTTGCATTTTTGCATAGATATGCTCCAGTTTTGGAGTTTGGCCTGGCTGGTTAAAACCATTTATATTGTGTCTATAGATCGAGTTTAGATTCTCAAAATATGTAAGTTTATATATTATACCTCGTCATCAGTTGGTTTAGAAACTCTGTTGTAAAACTCTGTTGATGGTGGGATAGAGACTGATCATCGCAGTACATCATTTCTTGTTTCAGATTATGTTGTTGGTGTGCCCAGGGGTCGTCAACTGCAAGGAAAGGTGGTCGTGTATACACAAAATCTGACCCTTATAGATACAATACAGGGTGAACAGGTATCTGATTTTTAGTTGACTGATCAGAGATCAGCAGAGCTTATGCCGTGGTGCGGAGTCCATCGTCTGTCCGTCTGTCTGTCCGTCCGTAAACTTTTATTTGTAGCGACTACTCCTCTGAAACTACTGGATGGATATTCATGAAACTTTACAGAAATGTTGCCCCTGAAGTCTAGTTGATCCTAGCAAAAATTCATGTTGATGTAAAATCCAAGATGGCCGCCAAAGCTAAAAATAGTTTTTTAGCTCTACTGATCAGAGATCAGCAGAGCTTATGCCGTGGTGCGGCGTCCGTCGTCCGCTGTCCGTCTGTCTGTCCGTAAACTTTTATTTGTAGCGACAACTCCTCTGAAACTACTGGATGGATATTCATGAAACTTTACAGAAATGTTGCCCATAAAGTCTAGTTGATCCTAGCAAAAATTCATGTTGATGTGAAATCCAAGATGGCCGCCAAAGCTAAAAATAGAGTTTTAACATACAAGTTTGTAGCGACTACTTCTTGAAAACTATAAGTGATATTGATATGGGACTTTTTCTAAAATGATCAGCATGACATGATGTTGATCCTTGTCAAAAATCATTTTGATTCAACGTTAAACATGGCTGCAGCGGCCATCTTTGTTTACATAGAGTTATATAGTAAAACCTTGTAGCGACTACTCCTCTGAAACTACTTGACGGATTGTCATGAAACTTTACAGGAATGTTGCTCTTGATGTCTAATTGATCCTAGCAAAATTTCAGATCTGCCAGAAATTCAAGATGGCCGTCACAGCTAAAAATAGATTTTTAAAAAATAAGTTTGTAGCGACTACTTCTTGAAAACTATAAGTGATATTGATATGTGACTTTTTCTAAAATGATCAGCATGACATGATGTTGATCCTTGTGGAAAATTATTTTGATTCGACGTTAAACATGGCTGCCAGTGGCCATCTTTGGTTACATAGAGTTATATAGTAAAAACTTGTAGCGACTACTCCTCTGAAACTACTTGACGGATGTTCATGAAACTTCACAGGAATGTTGCTCTTGATGTCTAGTTGATCCTAGAAAAATTTCAGGTCGGCCGGAAATTCAAGATGGCCGCCACAGCTAAAAATAGATTTAAAATAAATAAGTTTGTAGCGACTACTTCTTCAAAACTATAAGAGATATTGATATGGGATTTTTTCTAAAGTGATCAGTATTGACATGATGTTGGTCCTTGTCGAAAATCGTTTTGATTTGACGTTAAACATGGCTACCAGCAGCCATCTTTGTTTACATAGAGTTATATAATGAAAACGTGTAGCGACTACTCCCCTGAAACTACTTGACGGATTTTCATGAAACTTTACAGGAATGTTGCTCTTAATGTCTAATTGATCCTAGCAAAAATTCAGGTCGGCCGGAAATTCAAGATGGCCGCCACGGTTAAAAATAGATTTTCAAAAAAAAAGTCTGTAGCGACTACTTCCTGAAATCAAAATCAATCAGTAGAGCTTCAAGGTCATTGACCTCTTGTTAAAATAGAAGTTTGTAGCGACTACTTCTTGAAAACTATAAGTGATATTGATATGGGACTATTTCTAAAATGATCAGCATGACATGATGTTGGTCCTAGTCGAAAATCATTTTGATTCAAAGTTAAACATGGCTGCCAGCGGCCATCTTTGTTTACATAGAGTTATATAATGAAAACTTGTAGCGACTATTCCTCTGAAACAACTTGACGGATTTTCATGAAACTTCACACGAATGTTGCTCTTGATGTCTAATTGATCCTAGCACAATTTCAGGTCAGCCGGAAATTCAAGATGGCCACCATGGCTAAAAATAGATTTTCAAAATACAAGTTTGTAGCGACTACTTCTTGAAAACTATAAGTGATATTGATATGGGACTTTTTCTAAAATGATCAGCATGACATGATGTTGGTCCTTGTCAAAAATCATTTTGATTCGATGTTAAACATGGCTGTCAGCGGCCATCTTTGTTTACATAGAGTTATATAATGAAATCTTGTAGCGACTACTTCTCTGAAACTACTTGACGGATTTTCATGAAACTTCACAGGAATGTTGCTCTTGATGTCTAATTGATCCTAGCAAAAGTTCAGGTCGGGCGGAAATTCAAGATGGCCGCCACGGGTAAAAATAACTTCCTGAAATCAAAATCAATAAGTAGAGCTTCAAGGTCATTGACCTCTTGTTGTATTTGTTGTATTGTCTTACCTTCATACCCCATCCAGTATTGATGTTTTACCTTCAGAGTCAAATACCATACAAGCTATTTTATGTCTTAAATTTATACCCAGACAAAAGATTCCTATCCCATACAGGCCGGTAGTCAGCCCTGAAATTTAACCGAGGCAGATCCCTTCCTAGCGGGGTTTGAGAACATATTACCTGGTAAAACTGTTGATTTCTACATGATTTCCTGCATTTTAGTGCATTCCCGAGCCAGATTTTCCGTTTTAAGTTAAACAAATATATTCAAGTCTATTTCAGTAATTCTTTTTATATTCCATTAAAGTGCCTCCTTCAAAGTCTGGTACCTTTTCAAAATTCTACTGAGGCAACTGCCTCAATGTGCCTCAGTATAGCTATGGGCCTGCCATACACACCACTATTTATGTGTAATGTTTATCAAGCCTTACTAGATTGGTAGCTAGATACACACTTGTTGTAATCAGTCATACATTCCGTTTCACTTGCAGATGAATGTTTATGTTGTTGTTGACTTGATTGTGTCTAGTCGTCATGTTTGATTTTTTTTAGATATGTAGATATGTAGTTATAAAAGAGTTCAATTCTTTGTTACCCAGATGATTGGTAATCTTTGTTACCCAGATGGATAATTAGTAATCTTTGTTACCCAGATGGATGATTGGTAATCTTTGTTACCCAGATGGATAATTTGCAATCTTTGTGTTACTTACCCAGATGGATGTGTGGTAATCAGTGTTACCCAGATGTATAATTGGTATCTTTGTTACCCAGATGGAAAATTGGTAATATTTGTTACCCAGATAGATAATTGTCTTTCTTTGTAATGTTACCCTTCTGGATAAGTAATGAGAACACTTTCTGAGTGAGAATAAATATAGATTTTCTTGAATAAACATCTGGCATCATTCTCTTCAAAATAGGAAAGGAAATCATTTGGCAAAGAAAACTTTCTGACATGTATACTATATGCTTGTAATAATCAAAATGTGTTATCCTTCTATTTTCAGTTTGGTTCATATTTTGGTTATTCTGTAGCAGTAACAGATGTAGATGGAAATGGGTAGGTTCAGTTCAACTAATCGACACACATTATTTAGAATTACTGCAAGGGAGGGAGATACACAATGGTATTTAGAGTTTAGCTCTGAGACAGGGAGATATTACACTATTTAGAGCTTAGCTCTGAGACAGGGAGATATGAGACTGTAGATCTTAGCTCTGAGACAGGGAGATATGACAAATTATGCATTCAGAGCTTAGCTCTGAGACAGTGTGATATAACACTGCATTTAGAGCTTATTTCTGAGACAGGTTGTATTTAGAGCTTAGCTCTGAGACAGGGAGGTATCAAGACTGTATTTAGAGCTTAGCTCTGAGACAGGGAGGTATCAAGACTGTATTTAGAGCTTAGAGAAACGACAGAGAGGGAGAGCAGACACTGTTGCCATGATATTAAATGTAGCTGAAACCCACAAGGCCAGTATTACATGAAAGCTGTTATTATACCAGAGAGCTGCTGGAAAAAACTGATAGTACTTAGTGTTGAAAAAGGCAGCGTTTATTCTGGAAAATTTGAAAGAAATATAATCATCTTTATATGATGTATTCATATTCAATACCTGTTATATTAAAACTTATGTCCTTCTTTTTAGATTGGATGACATTATTGTTGGAGCACCACTTTTCTCAGATTTCAGTACAAACAGCTCTTACGAGACTGGGCGTGTTTACATATTTTATCAAATTGCAAAGGTATGTTGCTATGGAAATAATACAATAACTGTTGTTAAATTAAAATAAATAAATTATTATTTAAAAAAGACGAGATTCCAGTATTAAAAGAAGATGTTTTATAGATTAACCCTTTTGAAAGAAACGTTGTCAATTACCCATATTATCTAGGTACTTTGTCTGCATCTCTTCATCTGCTTTGACTGTTGGTGCATGTTCATCTGCTTTGACTGCTGGTGCATGTTCATCTGCTTTGACGGCTGGTGCGTGTTCATCTGCTTTGACGACTGGTGCATGTTCATCTGCTTTGACTGTTGATGTATGTTCATCTGCTTTGACTGCTGATGCATGTTTATCTGCTTTGACTCCTGGTGCACGTTCATCTGCTCTGACTGCTGAAGCATGTTCATCTGCTTTGACTGCTGATGCATGTTCATCTGCTTTGACTGCTGGTGCATTTTCATCTGCTTTGACTCCTGGTGCACGTTCTGCTTTGACTGCTGGTGTATGTTCATCTGATTTGACTGCAGGTGCATGTTCATCTGCTTTGACTGCTGATGATGCATGTTCATCTGCTTTGACTGCTGGTGCATGTTCATCTGCTTTGACTCCTGGTTCACGTTCATCTGCTCTGACTGCTGATGCATGTTCATCTGCTTTGACTGCTGGTGCATGTTCATCTGCTTTGACTCCTGGTGCACGTTCATCTGCTCTGACTGCTGATGCATGTTCACCTGCTTCGACTGCTGGTGCACGTTCATCTGTTTTGACTGCTGATGCATGTTCATTTGCTTTGATGGCTGGTGCATGTTCATCTGCTTTGACTGCTGATGCATGTTCATCTGTTTTGACTCCTGGTGCACGTTCATCTTCTCTGACTGCTGATGCATGTTCATCTGCTTTGACTGCTGTTGCATGTTCATCTGCTTTGACTGCTGATGCATAATGGCTGGTGCAAGTTCATCTGCTTTGACTGCTGATGCATGTTCATCTGCTTTGACGCCTGGTGCATGTTCATCTGCTTTGACTGCTGATGCATGTTCGTCTGCTTTGACTGCTGATGCATGTTCATCTGCTTTGACTGCTGGTGCATGTTCGTCTGCTTTGACTGCTGGTACATGTTCATCTGCTTTGACTGCTGGTGCATGTTCATCTGCTTTGACTGCTGGACTGCTGATGCGTGTTCATCTGCTTCGACTGCTGATGCATGTTCATCTGCTTTGACTGCTGGTGCATGTTCGTCTGCTTTGACTGCTGGTGCATGTTTGTCTGCTTTGACTGCTGATGCTTGTTCATCTGCTTTGACTGCTCATGCATGTTCATCTGGTTTGAATGCTGGTACATGCTCATCTGGTTTGACTGGTGATGCGTGCTCATCTGCTTTGACTGCTGATGCATGTTCATCTGCTCTGACTGCTGATGCATGTTCATCTGCTTTGACTGCTGGTGCATGTTCATCTGCTTTGACTCCTGGTGCACGTTCATCTGCTCTGACTGCTGATGCATGTTCACCTGCTTCGACTGCTGGTGCACGTTCATCTGTTTTGACTGCTGATGCATGTTCATTTGCTTTGATGGCTGGTGCATGTTCATCTGCTTTGACTGCTGATGCATGTTCATCTGTTTTGACTCCTGGTGCACGTTCATCTTCTCTGACTGCTGATGCATGTTCATCTGCTTTGACTGCTGGTACATGTTCATCTGCTTTTACTGCTGATGCGTGTTCATCTGCTTTGACTGCTGGTACATGTTCATCTGCTTTGACTGCTGATGCGTGTTCATCTGCTTTGAACACTGATGCATGTTCATCTGCTTTGACTGCTGGTACATGTTCATCTGCTTTGACTGCTGATGCGTGTTCATCTGCTTTGACTGCTGGTACATGTTCATCTGCTTTGACTGCTGATGCGTGTTCATCTGCTTTGACTGCTGATACATATTCATATGCTTTGACTTCTGATGCATGTTTATCTGCTTTGACAGCTGGTGCATGTTCATCTGCTTTGACTTCTGATGCATGTTCATCTGCTTTGACTGCTGATGCATGTTCATCTGCTTTGAATGCTGATGCATGTTCATCTGCTTTGACTGCTGATGCTGGTTCATCTGCTTTGACTGCTGGTTCATCTGCTTTGACTGTTGGTGCATGTTCATCTGCTGTGACTGCTGGTGCATGTTCATCTGCTGCATGTAAACCTGCTATGACTGCTGGTGCATGTTCATCTGCTTTGACTGCTGATGTATGTTCATCTGCTTTGACTGCTGGATTGCTGATGCGTGTTCATCTGCTTTGAATGCTGATGCATGTTCATCTGCTTTGACTGCTTATGCATATTCATCTTCTTTGACTTCTGATGCATGTTCTTCTACTTTGACCACTGATACATGTTCATCTGCTTTGACTGCTGGTGCATGTTTATCTGCTTTGACTGCTAATGCATGTTCATCTGCTTTGACTGCTGATGCATGTTCATCTGCTTTGACTGCTGATGCATGTTCATATGCTTTGACTGTTGATGCTGGTTCATCTTCTTTGACTGCAGATGCATGTTCATCTGCTTTGACTGCTGATGCATGTTCATCTGCTTTGACGGCTGATGTATGTTCATCTGTGTTAATTGCTGATGCATGTTTATCCGTGTTAATTTCTGATGCGTGTTCATCTGCTTTGACGGCTGGTGCATGTTCATCTGCTTTGACTGTTGGTGCATGTTCATCTGCTTTGACTGCTGGTGCATGTTCATCTGCTTTGACTGTTGGTGCATGTTCATCTGCTTTGACTGTTGGTGCATGTTTATCTGCTCTGACTGCTGATGCATGTTCATCTGCTTTGACTGCTGATGCATGTTCATCTGCTTTGACTGCTGGTGCATGTTCATCTGTTTTGACTGCTGATGCATGTTCATCTGCTTTGAGGCTGATGCACGTTTATCTGTGTTGATGCGTGTTCATCTGCTTTGACTGCTGGTGCATGTTCATCTGCTTTGACTGCTGATGCATGTTCATCTGCTTTGACGGCTGATGCATGTTCATCTGTTTTGACTGCTAATGCATGTTCATCTGCTTTGACAACTGATGCATGTTTATCTGTGTTAATTGCTGATGCGTGTTCATCTGCTTTGAATGCTGGTGCATGTTCATCTGCTTTGACTGCTGGTGCATGTTCATCTGTTTTGACTGCTGATGAATGTTCATCTGCTTTGACGGCTGATGCATGTTCATCTGCTTTGACGGCTGATGCATGTTTATCTGTGTTAATTGCTGATGCGTGTTCATCTGCTTTGACTGCTGGTGCATGTTCATCTTTTTTGACTGCTGATGCATGTTCATCTGCTTTGACGGCTGCTGTTTATCTGTGTTAATTGCTTATGCATGTTTATCTGTGTTTATTGCTGATGCGTGTTCATCTGCTTTGACCGCTGGTGCATGTTTATCTGTTTTGACTGCTGATGCGTGTTCATCTGCTCTGATGCTGATGCATGTTCATCTACTTTGACTGATGGTGCATGTTCATCTACTTTGACTGATGGTGCATGTTCGTCTGCTTTGACTGTTGGTGCCTGTTCATCTGCTTTGACGGCTGATGCATGTTTATCTGTGTTAATTGCTGATGCGTGTTCATCTGCTTTGACTGTTGGTGCATGTTCATCTGCTTTGACTGTTGGTGCATGTTCATCTGTTTTGACTGCTGATGCATGTTCATATGCTTTGACTGCTGATGCGTGTTCATCTGCTTTGACTGCTGGTGCATGTTCATCTGCTTTGACTGCTGGTGCATGTTCATCTGTTTTGACTGCTCAACATTATTAAACTTAATCATATTATGAACTTGTGGTTCTTTTTTATCACCAGAGAACATTTGCCAAGAAGAACAAGGAAATAATAGATGGTCACCATTCTCAATCCAGGTTTGGTCTGTCCATATCAGCAATAGGAGATATAGACTATGATGGGTATAATGGTAAGACACTTTTATAGCTTCTGTTTGAGTCTGACTGTAGCCAACATAGTAGATGTGGACTTGATGGGTATACGTAGGTCAAAGGTCAAGGTTGCCATGACCTTACATGGAAATACAAATGTTGGGCAATAACTTCCAAACCATAACACCCACACTCATGAAACTTTGTAGGTACAGTGCTTTTGGTATAAGGAAGAACCCTATTGATTTTGGTGTAAAGTGAAAAAAGGTCAAAGGTTATGGTCTATCATATGGAATATGCATTCCGAGCAATAACTTCGAAATCATAAAACCACACTCATGAAACTTCATAGGTACATTGCCCTTGGTATAAGGAAGAACCCTATTGATTTTAGTGTAAGAAGGTCAAAGGTTGTGGTCTAATGACCTCATATGGAAATATGTATTCTGAGCAATAACTTCGAAACCATAAACCTACAGTCATGAAACTTCATAGACACATTGCCCTTGGTTAGAGGAGAAACCCTATTGTCAGCCTGCTATTGTATTTTGGGTTTGTAAGTCAAAGGTCAAGGTTGACATGTCCTTTTTGAGGGCCCAGTGCAAAACTATTGTATCTCCTTCTTTATTCATATGTAGTTACAATAGTTTTGCGCTAACACCTCGTTTTATGGAAATAATATTCTGCGCAATAACTTTAAAAGATAACACTCACACTCATGAAACTGTGTAGATACATTGCCCTTGGTGAGACTGTGTCACTGTGTCACTGTGACCTCATGTTGCAATATGCATTCCGTGAGATAACTTTGAAAGCATAAAACCCATCTCCATGAAACTTCATAGGTACATTGCCTTTAGCTGGAGGACAAATCCTTTACTTTTGGGTTTAGTAGGTCAAAGTTTAAGGTTGCTATGACCTTTTATGGAACTACGCATTGTGCATGCTATGTAAATATAACACCTACGCTCATGAAACTTCACACATAAATTGCACTTGGTGAGCATGCAGAGAAGGTCAAGATCACTATGATCTCATATGGACATACAATCTCATTAAAATCAGACCCTTTATCACACCATGATACTCTACATTACAAGGATCTGACAACACTCCATTGGAGGTCAAGTCAGATTGACCTTAAGATTAGCAAATAGGTTTCAGCCTACAAAAGTGTTCGGTTAAGACTGTTTCACTGCACTGCTTCAGTAAAATGCTGTGGAGCAGTCTACGCTTGTTATTGAAAGAGACAATGTTCGTAACTTAGCTTATAAAACACAAAATAATTGCATTGACAAACATATACCAACCATTATTGAATATTTACTGAAAAGAAAAATAAAGAAAAGATTGTTTGACGGAATTTAATAGTGGTAGAATCTTTTTACCGATTCGTGGGATTGAACCCACACTAAAATGACACTCGTGAGTCAACAGTCGAGTTCGCTATCAACTGAGCTAAGTGAACCAGATGAACTATGACTTATTAGTTAAAGTACTAATGTTGTAATAATTTGGGTGAATGTATATTTTCAAAACATACATGGCAGCGCCCATGGTTTTCTTCGTATCTTGATATAAAACATGCCATTTAGTGCATTTCTTTGAATTTATCATGCAATCCACAGTAATAACACATGAAGACTTTATCTTTATTTGGATATAGATCTATGTGTTTTATGTGGATTTTCATTTGTTCAGTTCAGTCGAACGTCATCTAAAGTGCATATGAAACGCACAATTTCATTGGTTGAATTTAGTTGATCTTCTCATGAATATTGATTAGATAAAAGGTTGATCTGACGTGACCTACAAGGGAGTACTGTCAGATCCTATAACAGAGAGTATCAAAGTGTAATTAGGATATGATTTTAATGAGATTGTATGGACATACATATTCCAAGCATTAACACCAGGAGTATAACACCTACACATTGGTGAAAGACGTAATTGTATTGCTTTTAGGGTTAGTATATCAAAGGTCGAAGTTACCAAGAACCCAGATGGACATACACCTTCCATACAATAACTCGGGAAGTACAACACCAACACTGTAACTTGTAACTTACAACAACAACAACAACCTCTATTGATTTTATGGTTAGTAGGTCAAATGTCAAGGCCACTGTGACATGATCATGAAAAATGCCACCCCAATTTACAGCATGTCTTTTTTTATATCTAGAATTTTGTGATTCTTGATTTCAAGAAACTCATTACTCAGTGTAGAGTAGAAACTTGGTCAGTTCTAAGAGCTGACTGAGCCTCTCCACTTTTGCTAAATGAAACCAATGAGAATGCTTCATTCATATTAAAAATCAATTAAAACTAATTGCTTCCATTAATGTAATAAAAGAGATTTAGATTGTTTGTATCTCTCACTGAGTAATGAGTTTCTTGAAACCAAGAATCACAAAATTCTAAATATAAAATAATTCTAAATCAGTTAATATAGACTAGCTGTTTTATGTTGCATGCTTGTATTTTAGACATTGCCATTGGGGCGCCATACGGGGGTGAAGATGGTAGAGGTGTGGTGTATATATATCACGGCTCCATGAGAGGGATAATAACAGATGTACAGCAGGTAAATTATCTTGAAAGGAATTGAAATAAAGTGTTGACATGGGCAATTGAAGTTGTGGTAGGTTGAATGTGTTTATGTCCTTAATGCCACATTACCCCATTGATTCCATGTTACCATGTATTTCTAAAATTTGTAATTTAATTTTTAAATTTTTATACCCCTATAGGGAGGCACTTAGTAATCACACCGTCCGTCCGTTCGGCTGTATATCCTTCTGTCCAAAACAATCATGTTTGAGCCGTAACTTTGAAAAAACTGAAATGATTTCCGTGAAACTTCACACAAATATTAACCACAATGAGAAGGTGTGTCGTGTGCAAGAATCAGGTCTGTACCTCAAAGGTCAAGGTCACACTTGGGGTCAAAGGTCAAATATTGCAACATTTATGGGGGCATTTTTCACTAATTGGTGACATTTCTTTTTAGACTTTTGAAACAATAAAAATGTTATTTTGAACAAGTCATCATGTTTAACTTCAGAGTTTAAGTTCTGTACATCGAGAGGTCAGCGCAAAACTATTTTAACTACATATGAATGAAGAAGGAGATATAATAGTTTTGCACTGAACCCTCAACATTAACTTCTGTATCAGGCTATAGGAGCGGAGGATGTATTGGAGGGTATAGAGACGTTTGGTTGGTCCATCACTGGAGGAGTGGACATGGATGGTAATAACTACCCTGATGTTCTCGTCGGTGCCTACGCTTCAGACAAAGCTCTCTTTCTCAGGTAGGTTATCACAAATTGAAATTTTCAACAACTTGTCTACCACTGGTTCTCCAGCCAATTTATTTTGAAAAAGTAAATCCCCAAAATCCTATGCCCACAATATATACAGTTAATAAAGAGAAATTAACGACTTGTTTCCACTCCAATTTATTTTGTTTTCTTATAATACCTGAAGAATGAAAACTTCTCATGCGATATTCAACATATTATTACTTGTTTGTACCATTTATTGCCAGGAGTCGACCAGTAGTGAGAGTGACCCCTATTATCAGCATAAACCCAGCCAGAATCATCCTGGACATTGAAAAAAGGAATTGTGCACTCGCAGACAGAACCAATGTAACCTGGTAAGTAAATAATAAATGCATATTTTTCGGATATCTGGTGACTCAGGATGAGGTTAGTTTGTTTGTTTGGTGTTATATGTGATGGTAACTTTTTTGTGGTGGAGGCAGACCACCCACTTTTCCTGGGTAGAACCAGTACTGTACACCTCCCGCCATCCGTAAGAATCAACACTTCTCAGGATCAGGAATTCCAGCACCAGGTGTAACTGTGCCAAGAGTTTGATTATATCGTTTTGCTAACGAGTTTAATAAATTCAATAATGAATGAGAACGAATGTTAGATTGTATTTATCACATAACTCGACTTTTATTGCATTTTGCCTGTCGCTTTAACACGCGAAACCAACATAAACCATGGGAACTGGATCATAATCCATAATTTTTTTTGACAGTGCATACCCACACTGTCAGTTATGTGATAAACACAGTTATAACAGTCTATTGATTCTTGGTTTCAAGAAACTGATTACTCAATGAGTGATACAGTCTTAATCTTTTCTCACAGCAATTAAAAGGCTCATTCAGTTCTGAGAACACATTGAGTTGCATCATAATAGCATGATGTGATGTCATAATAACATGACGTGATGTCATAATACCAGGTTGTGATGTCATAATACCAGAAAGTGATGTCAAGATAGAAACAACCAAATGAAAATATGAATGAAATTTTTTGATTGGTTCAGTGATAAAAATTGGACCAATGAAACCAGTCAATTTAAAGCTCATTACATTCTCAGAACACATTGAGGTTTTACTGGACATTGAGTAATGAGGTTCTTGAAACCCAGAAACACAAAATTCTAATAATAAAATAATTCTAAAATGATTTAATAGACTGTTTTATATCGAGGATTGGAATTTCCCTGTCTGACCTGGCTACCCATCATTGGTTAAAAAAAAAAAGAATGTTATATTTGTTTATTTACACAGTGGCATCATGCAATGTTGTTGATGTTTTTGACATGAATGTTTTTTATCTATCCCCATGACCATGTAAGACCAGATTTTACAGCAGTCCTATACAATGCAGATATCCTTATCCAGAGACTAGTTTTACATCCAATATCTGAACCTTTAACAACCAAAATATTTCAAATGTATTTGTTTAAATGGTGTTTGTCTGTTTGTTTGACGTCATTTTAAGCACATGTTAGGCCATATAATAATATTATTATTTTCTTTTTTGGAAGACCATCCCAGATTTCCTGGGTAGAGCCAGTACTATATACCTCTTGCCATCCGTAAGACACAACATTTTCTCACATGACAAATTGAGCGCGCAATATGATTCGAACCTGCAGCGGTCCCAGTGTGATTCAAACCTGCAGCATTGAGAGGCGAGAACGTTTTAGATGCAGCACTATCCCAGTCACGTTCGTGCTATTTCAAATATAATGATGAGAGTGCTGAATGACCTGTTTTGAAGGGTTAAGCATCCTGATGAACTTTTCTAGATAACTCTTTCCTAGTTATGTATTTCTATAAACGATTTGTTTTGCAGTTTGACTGTGAACACGTGTATAATATACACCGGTATTGGCGTTCCGGATGAGCTGGACTTCGAGTTGTCATGGAAACTGGACTCCCTGAAAAATGAGACGAGTCGTGTTTATTTCCTACAAACAGAAAACACGCGGGAAGATACTACTACAGTGAAAGCATTCAAGGATAAAAACAAATGTTTCAATTCATTTGCATACTTAGTGGTAGGTTTACAGTCATTTGCATGCAACACCATTTCCATAGTTAGTGTATAAAAATCTAAACATTCACATGTGCATATTTAGTGTAACATACCATGACATGTGCATATTTAGTGTAACATACCTTGTCATGTACATTGTTTCCATATTTAAAAATAAATTACTTATTTTGACACATTTTCTTACCTTTTTCTCTATGACTCAATATAATAAAACAACTCTCTACTTCTGTTTCTGTCCACGGTTAAAACTATTCATACCCGGGAATGGCTATTGACCCTTGGCAGTGAACTATTGACCTTGACTGCATGTCGGTCAATAGGTCACTGCTTCAGGTCAGTAGTCATTCCCTTGGATGAATAGTTTCAACCATTGACCTAAACAGAAGTAGATAGTTATATACTAGTGTGTGGCAGACATAAAATGGAAAGAAGAGTGAAACGACTCATTATAACATTTTATGCATTTTTTTTCCAGAACAATGTTCGAGATAAGCTGATGCCAATCGTTGTAGATTTCCACTTTGATATTCACGAAAAGACTGTGAGAAATAGACGAGATGTGACGCCCATTCTGAATCGGAGAATACCACTGACTGCTCAGGCAGAGGTATGACACTTCATTTTCCAATAACGATTCTGAATCTGAGCCCTTGGGTTGATACTGCGGTCACTGGCTGATATCACGGTCTCTGGCTGATATCACGGTCTCTGGCAGATATCACGATCTCTGGCCGATATCACAGTCTCTGGAAGATATCACGGTCTCTGGCTGATATCACGGTCTCTGGCTGATATCACAGTCTCTGACCGATATCACGGTCTCTGGCCGATACCACGGTCTCTGGCTGATATCACAGTCTCTGGCTGATATCACGGTCTCTGTATAGGATGTGATATTAAAACTCCTATTTGTCACTATTTGCGGTACCATTGTGGTATTATTCAGACTGTCCTGACACATCCTCTGTCAATATAGTGCTGCCTGCAAGACAGAAAATTATAATACTCAATGGGGTATGTTCTGTGCCTTTTCAGTATTTTAATTTTTAAATTTCTTTTACAATTTCAGGCCAACATAGTAAAGGACTGTGGTTTAGACAATATTTGTACACCGGACCTCACCGTAAGAGCTGTTCAGTAAGTTACACAAACAATACATAGTTAAATGAATCTTGATGGCTTTTTTCCATTTTTGCTTTTATGGATTTTAGTAGTAATTGGATACACATTCAATTACTCTTGAAATCGAAAAAGAGAAAATTAAACTCTCTACAAATATTATACAGTGTGGGAGAATGATGACCTATACAAACACATTTTCATTAAAAGGCTCTTTCAGTTTTTACAGCAATTAGCATGAGAATGTCGACAACATTACGTCATACAAACAAAACAAGTTCATCAGACCAGTTCTCTGCACTTTGTTTGTTTCAGCTCCACCCCAAAAGTAAATATTCCTTATTGGTTATGATTTGTTGGAATTCCAGAAAATAATCCTTATTATCATATAAGAACTTTATTAAGCGAACAATGTTACACAAAATAATTACGTGGACAAACATACCACACTAACCGTTATTGAATAGTTACTAAACAGAAACAAGATTTTTTGACGGAATTCAACAGAGGTATAACAAAAATGAAGTACCGCTTCGTGAGTTTGAACTCGTATCCCAAACTAACATTACTCTCACAGGTAATAATAGCGAGCGTGCAATAGTTGACCACGCTCCCAACTGTGCTAAATGGGCCAGTTATATTATGCAATACATACTATATAGAAAACTTAGTGAACTAATGGATGACATGTGATCAGTAGAAAATATAAATATTGCGGGACCGCATTGTTTACAAATAACAAATAACTTTTTTTTTCATACTCACGAATGTATTACTACAGACTTATTTGCGTCTATGCTCATGTTTTCATGTATTCATATGACTAAATTAAAAACAGGCAGTTATTTGGTTATGCTCAATATCTGCTTACTTACGGACAGTGTCCCTTTAAATGAGTTTGAGTATTGATTGTTGACAATTGTTTCAGAACGAAGGATTCCTACACATTGGGAGAAGATGTGAAGATTGAAATGCTGGTGTTTGTAGAGAACAGAGGAGAGGATTCCTACGAATCCATGCTCAACATTACATTCCCAACCGGGGTAACATTCTACAAAATCATGGATCAGAAATATGTAAGGCCATAAAAAATTAATTACCTGGTTCTCAGGCCTGCCCGCATGTCTTTTTTTGGTGCCGCATTGCCGATTCTATCTCAAAAGTAATAAAATAAAAATTGGAAATGCGCTACCGAAATTGCGAAAAAAAAATTGCGCATCGAAGTTCGGTCCGGTTTTTACATGGAACTACCTCAGGGGAATCCCCTTGTGGGTAGACTGTTGCGCTGCCGACAATCTGCCGCTCTGCTCACTAGCTTGTGAGTGTTGCAGTCGTACGTGTACCAGTCTAGGAGAGTCAGACGCTTGAGACGCTTGGAACTAGTAGGTGCTACAGAACGCGATTTATTCAAGCGTCTAATCGACAAAGTCTCACAACAACATGCAATAATGGCGGTGTCATCAAGTCGATTGAAGTTCATGCGTGATCTAATACAAATATACGGACTTATTGTGATTGAAAGAAGCATATAAAGTCGGGAAGAAATGATAAGGTAATGATCGACAATAGAGATGAGCTGATCCAACTGGTTATTGCACATGTATTTCGAGATATTTTGCATCAATACATGTATTGGAATTAAAAGTTTGGATAAAAAAAAAATCGCCCGCGTGTCTGTTGACCACTGTAAAATTGTAAAAAAAAATGCGCCAGCCCGCATCTCTTCGCAGAAAAAGTGGCCTGAGAACCAGGTAATTAATTTTTTGTGGCCTAAGTTTCTTACTATTAAATCCGTTAACTAGCTTGGTAGTGGTCTGCTAAACTTTATGTAGCATTTATTATACAGATCTTATGTTATGGTTAGTACTCTTATTTGAAGACATTTTCTATAGTTTTTTCTGCATAACAGATTTTCTTTAAACATTTTGTACAGTAAGTCTGATATATATATAGACAGAAAAGGCAAAAATAATGGTAGGTCGCCATGATTGTTAAAATTTTAAAAAATAATTTGTAATGCCACCGTCATGTCAATCTGTCCAAAAAGTTGACATGTCCATGAAATAGCTAAATAAGACATTTTTGAAGTCTAATCATTTATTCATTGGTCACAATTCTGCTAAAATTGTATTAAAGTAAAGAACATTTAATTACAATAACATTTAAAGCTCATCTTTATGTAAAACCTATATTTTTTTACAAAATCTGTTGAGACCATTACCACAATTTATGCACAAATTAGCCCATAATGATACAATTTTCTTCTTTTTTTTGTGTGTTCCCAATAACAGAACTTTCTAAGCACATAGTTTAACATATACAAAAACAAAATGTGCAGTAAAAATGATAGGTCCCCATGCTTGTTTAGAAAAAGAATTTGAAACCCTACCCCTATGCTAAAAGGCCAAGTTTTGTATGAAATTATATAGAAATGGTATATTTTCCTTTTTTGTTATGTTCCTAATAACAGAATTTGTTCAAACTTCCAAGGCACTTATTTGAACATATATTTAGACAATATATTCAATTAAATTTATAGGTCACCATGCATATTGAGATTTAATATTGGTTTTTGGAACCTTACCATTATGCTTAAATTTTTTAAGTTGTTGGAATTTTTACAAAATGCTATATTTTTCCTATTTTATGTATCTAATAATAGGCCTTTATTTAAATAAAGACAATAAAAAAAAAAAAAAAAAAAAATTAATAAAAAAAAAAGTTCAAAAAAGAAAATTTCAAAAAAAAAAAAAAAAGACAAAAAGTACAACTAGACATCAAAAGCAACATTCCTGTAAATTTGTAGGAAAATCCATCCAATAGTTTTAGAAGAGAAGTCGCCCAAAAAAGTTGTGCATGGAAAATTACAGAAAATGCCTAATATTATTCTTATTTAATATTATTCATATTTAATATTATTCTTATTTAATATTATTTTTATTTAATATTATTCATATTTAATATTATTCATATTTAATATTATTCATATTTAATCTTATTCATATTTAATATTATTCTTATTTAATCTTATTTATATTTAATATTATTCATATTTAATATTATTCTTATTTAATATTATTCTTATTTAATATTATTCTTATTTAATATTATTCATATTATTTAATATTATTCATATTTAATCTTATTCATATTTAATATTATTCATATTATTTAATATTATTCTTATTATTTAATATTATTCATATTATTTAATATTATTCTTATTATTTAATATTATTCTTATTTAATATTATTCATATTTAATATTATTCATATTTAATATTTTTCTTATTTAATATATATTATTCATATTTAATATTATTCTTATTTAATATTATTCTTATTTAATATTATTCATATTTAATATTATTTTTATGTAATAATATTCATATTAAATCTTATTCTTATTTAATATTATTCTTATTTAATATTATTCATATTATTTAATATTATTCATATTAAATATTATTCTTGTTTAATATTATTCATATTTAATATTATTCATAATTAATATTATTCTTATTTAATATTATTCTTGTTTAATATTATTCATATTTAATATTATTCATATTTAATATTATTCATATTATTTAATATTATTCATATTTAATATTATTAGTCTTATTTAATCTTATTCATATTTATTATTGTATACTTTCATATTGTCCCGTTTAGTTTGCATTGAACTAAGCGTGCAATATTCTACGATATTGCACGCATTCATATTGCACGGGAACTTTTGCTCGTGCTTGCTAAGAGCCGCGAAACAGAAATAAGGAACTACTTTCAAATAAAAATAACGGAATCCTTCCTATAGTGTCAACAAAAAATACGAGGTTTTTTTCAACCTTTTATGGCAAAAATTTATAAAATTATTCAAATGGTCACTCACCCACTGTTTTTAACGTTATCGAATGGTAAACAAACTTCAGAAAATCGCTTGTTGTTTTTAATGACGTCATCCGACGTCGACGTCGTTTTCGCGCAAAATAATCATCCACACAAAATGAAACTGAACATCAAAAGCTATAAAAATAACACAAATGCAATGAAAAGTAATAGTCATACAATTAACATTGATCAAAATCAATATGAAAGTATACAATAAAAAGGTTATTGAATTTGTATGGCTAAATATTACTTGGAACTCGTTGTTTTGGCGCAGGACGACTCGCAAGCTCGTCGTCCTTTGCCAAAACAACTCGTTCCAAGTAATATTTAGCCATACAAATGCAATAACCTATATTATTATATAACCTATAAATAGACGCGTTTTCATTGGCTAAAAAGTAATTTTTTAGAAAAAATATCTAGCGATATTGACCTGTTTTTTTGATATTGACCTGTTTTATATAATTGTTTTTTTGATATTGACCTGTTTTATATAATTGTAAATTGAGGGTTATATAATAAAACAGTTATGGACTTTTCAGCTGTTATACATGATGTTGATATGTACCAAAAAATCATTATTGACCTCGGCTATCGCCTCGGTCAATAATGATTTTTTTGGTGCATATCACATCATGTATAACAGCTGAAAAGTCCATAATTGTATAATATTATTCTTATTATTTAATATTATTCATATTTAATATTATTCTTATTTAATATTATTCATATTTAATATTATTCTTATTATTTAATATTATTCATATTTAATATTATTCATATTTAATAATTTAATATTATTCTTATTTAATATTGTTCATATTTAATATTATTCATATTTAATATTATTCATATTATTTAATATTATTCATATTTAATATTATTAGTCTTATTTAATCTTATTCATATTTAATATTATTCTTATTTAATATTATTCATATTTAATATTATTCATATTTAATATTATTCTTATTTAATATTATTCATATTTATATTATTCTTATCACATGCTTTTTAGGTTTTACAGAATTACAATGTAACAATAGAACTATCACTGAAGGTGATGAATAACCCTGCTTTTTTGATGCAGCTGAAGTAGACAATTCTAAGTGAAACAAAGGGCCATAATTCTGTAATAAATTTATTATTCATATTTAATATTATTCTTATTTAATATTATTCATATTTATATTATTCTTATCACATGCTTTTTAGGTTTTACAGAATTACAATGTAACAATAGAACTATCACTGAAGGTGATGAATAACCCTGCTTTTTTGATGCAGCTGAAGTAGACAATTCTAAGTGAAACAAAGGGCCATAATTCTGTAATAAATTAACAATGGGTGATGTAGAGGGATATAAGGTCATCAGTTGTTATGTGTAAATGAAGATTTGGAAGAACCCATTTAAAACTGTTAGATTTCGCAAGTAATAAAAATGTGTTACACAATGCGATGCGACAAAAAATGTGTTATGGGACACAACCCGCCTTTATGAAAGTAGGAGTATAACAATCTGTATCATATCCGGTCATATATAAAATAAAGCATTGTTACGTATTTCAGCAAATCCCCATGTTTTGCGATTCATCAACGAAGAATCTATGGTATGTTTCCTGCGACCTAGGAAATCCCCTACCCTCAATGTCTATTGTAAGTATGGACTGCACCCAGTGTAATTATTCAAGTATTTGTGGGATTTTTAAATCTTTAAGTTTTGAAAAACGACCAGTTTATGATTAAATGTTTTATAGAAAAGTATGGTACAATATAATGAATTGCACAAAATTAATCCAGAAACAGCACCTTAAGCTTGTGTAGTTGTTACAGAAGCTGTTCTGAACATGTCTCCATTTATGTAAGCGACATATAAATGTTCTAAATATAAGAAGTATGTGCTTTTGACTTGTCTCCCTTTTATATATTGTATATTTTAATATTGTGACATATACATGTCTAATTATATAAGAAATGTGTGCTGTTGACCTGACTCCTTTTATATGTGTTCTATTATGATAAATATGTGCTGTTGACTTGTCTCCCTTTGATATAGGTTACAGATGGATAAGAACTGTGTGTTGTTGTCATGTCTCCCTTTGATATTGGTTACATATGGATGTTCTGTTATAATGAATATATGCTGTTGACATAAATATATGCTCCCTTTGATATATGTTACAGATGGATGTTCAAAATAGTATAGCAATATGTGCTGTTGATTTGTCTCCCTTCGATATAAGGTTACAGATGGATATAAGTGCTATGGACTCGTCTCCCTTTGATATAGGCTATAGATGGATGTTCTAAATATAAGAAACTAGTACTGTTGACTTGTCTCCCTTTGATATAGGCTACAGATGGATGTTCTAAATATAAGAAATAGTGCTGTTGACTTGTCTCCCTTTGATATAGACTACAGATGTAAGAACTATGTGCTGTTGACTTGTTTCCCTTGGATATAAGCTACAGATGGATGTTGTAAACATAAGAACTCTTTGCTGTTGACTTACCTCCATTCTTTGTGTGGAACAGATGAATGTTTTAAATACAATCACTGTTTGAATGAATGTGAGGTTTGGAGCTGTGTCTAATGTAACAGTTGGTGACAAAGGGACTTCAGCTCACACTGCTCATCACAGCTGCGAATAATAGGGCATCTGTCAAGACAAATACTTGAATATCTTTTCACACAAATGCCTTGATAAAAACACTTAACCCTTAACCCACTAAGCACGACTATAAAAGCCTTTGCATCCATTGTAAACCCAGATCAGCCTGTGAGTAACCCGCAGGTTGACCAGCTGCTGATCAAACACCCCATTGTCACATAAATGGAATGGTCTTAATTCAAAGAAAGAACAGTCCATTATATATATACAGTGGGTTAAGGGTTAACAATTTGTGTGGTATATGAAAAAGTTATTTGACAGAAAGTTGTGTTATGTTGGAAGTATACTAATTTACACATATACTTTCTCAATTATACGCCTGATCTATAAATAGACTCTTCTTCATCCCCCCCCCACACACACAACCTATGATTGTAACACAAAGCATAGTAAATACAGGGTACCAACCTAAAGTTAGAAAAGCCTAACCATACACATGTAAGGCAATTGATACTTAAAAAATGGAAAATATGGGTCAGCAGTTTTATTCCTAATGATTTGCTAATAATCCAACAGCATAAATATACGGAGTTAATGGTGCATTTTCAATAGCATCTCCGTGGCCGAGGGCTTAACGAAGATGCATTTTAAATAAACCTTGTCTCTCACCACTGCGTGTTCGAATCCCACTGGGTGCTTGACCTGTAAGTGAGGAAATGTTGGTTCTTACGTATGGCAGGAGGTGTACAGTACTGGTTCTACCCAGGAAAAGTGGGTGGTCTGCCTCTACCACAAAAATCTAAACACCATACAAACAAACAAACGGTATGTTGAAAAGTATCTCCCTTTGTAGATATGAAATTCCTATTGAACACATAGCATGCAAGTTTCATTTGACCCCACTGTATTAATTTCTCATTTTCAGACCAGTTTCACTCTGCTGTCAACACCCAAGGATATAAGTGGTTCTGTACCAGAAGAATTAATATTCAGGCTGGAAGTTAAAAGGTAAATTTGACATTATTTTATGATGTATTTCTTAAAGAAACTAACCTGCCAAATAATCTTAGTCATTAAACCTTTCCAGTTATAGTAAACCTTTATTAATTGTAGTAAACCATTCTTAATCAGAGTAAACCTTTCTTAATCAGAGTAAACCTTTCTTAATCAGAGTAAACTTTTCTAAATTGGAGTAAACCTTTCTTAATCGGAGTAAACCTTTCTTAATTGGAGTAAACCTTTCTTAATCGGAGTAAACCTTTCTTAATCAGAGTAAACCTTTCTTAATCGGAGTAAACCTTTCTAAATCAGAGTAAATCTTTCTAAACCAGAGTAAACCTTTCTTTTTTCGGAGTAAACCTTTCTTAATCAGAGAAAACATTTCTAAATCAGAGTAAACCTTTCTTAATCAGAGCAAATCTTTCTTAATCAGAGTAAACCTTTCTTAATCGGAGTCAGAGTAAACCTTTCTTAATCAGAGTAAACCTTTCTAAATCTGAGTAAACCTTTCTTTTTTCGGAGTAAGCCCTTCTTAATCAGAGTAAACCTTTCTTAATCAGAGTAAACCTTTCTTAATCAGAGCAAACCTTTCTTAATCAGAGTAAACCTTTCTTAATCAGAGTAAACCTTTCTTAATCAGAGTAAACCTTTCTTAATTGGAGTCAGAGTAAACATTTCTTAATCAGAGTAAACCTTTCTAAATCAGAGTAAACCTTTCTTAATCGGAGTCAGAGTAAACATTTCTTAATCGGAGTAAACCTTTCTAAATCAGAGTAAACCTTTCTAAAACAGAATAAACCTTTCTTTTTTCGGAGTAAACCTTTCTTAATCAGAGTAAACCTTTCTTAATCAGAGCAAACCTTTCTTAATCAGAGTAAACCTTTCTTAATCGGAGTCAGGGTAAACCTTTCTTAATCAGAGTAAACCTTTCTAAATCAGAGTAAACCTTTCTTTTTTCGGAGTAAGCCTTTCTTAATCAGATTAAACATTTCTAAATCAGAGTAAACCTTTCTTAATCAGAGTAAACCTTTCTTAATTGGAGTCAGAGTAAACATTTCTTAATCAGAGTAAAGCTTTCTAAATCAGAGTAAACCTTTCTTAATCGGAGTAAACCTTTCTTAATCGGAGCAAACATTTTTTAATCAGAGTAAACCTTTCTAAATCAGAGTAAACCTTTCTTAATCGGAGTAAACCTTTCTTTTTTCAGAGTAAACCTTTCTTAATCAGAGTAAACCTTTCTAAATCAGAGCAAACCTTTCTTAATCAGAGTAAACCTTTCTAAATCAAACTAAACATTTCTTAATCGGAGTAAACCTTTCTAAATCAGAGTAAACCTTTCTAAATCAGAGTAAACCTTTCTTAATCGGAGTAAACCTTTCTAAATCAGAGTAAACCTTTATTAATTATAGTGAACCTTTCTTAATCATAGTAAACCTTACTAAATCAGAGTAAACCTTTCTTAATCGGAGTAAACCTTTCTTAATCGGAGTAAACCTTTCTTAATCATAGTAAACCTTTCTAAATCAGAGTAAACCTTTCTTAATCGGAGTAAACCTTTCTTTTTTCAGAGTAAACCTTTCTTAATCAGAGTAAACCTTTCTAAATCAGAGCAAACCTTTCTTAATCATAGTAAACCTTTCTAAATCAGAGTAAACCTTTCTTAATCGGAGTAAACCTTTCTTTTTTCAGAGTAAACCTTTCTTAATCAGAGTAAACCTTTCTAAATCAGAGCAAACCTTTCTTAATCAGAGTAAACCTTTCTAAATCAAACTAAACATTTTTTAATCGGAGTAAACCTATCTAAATCAGAGTAAACCTTTCTTAATCAGAGTAAACCTTTCTTAATCATAGTAAACCTTACTAAATCAGAGTAAACCTTTCTTAATCGGAGTAAACCTTTCTTAATCGGAGTAAACCTTTCTTAATCATAGTAAACCTTTCTAAATCAGAGTAAACCTTTCTTAATCGGAGTAAACCTTTCTTAATCGGAGTAAACCTTTCTTAATCATAGTAAACCTTTCTAAATCAGAGTAAACCTTTCTTAATCAGAGTAAACCTTTCTTAATCATAGGAAACCTTTCTTAATCGGAGTAAACCTTTCTTAATATCAGAGTAAACCTTTCTTAATCATAGTAAACCTTTCTTTATCGGAGTAAACCTTTCTTAATCAAAGTAAACCTTTCTAAATCAGAGTAAACCTTTCTTAATCAGAGTAAACCTTTCTTAATCATAGTAAACCTTACTAAATCAGAGTAAACCTTTCTTAATCAGAGTAAACCTTTCTTAATCGGAGTAAACCTTTCTTAATCATAGTAAACCTTTCTAAATCAGACTAAACCTTTCTTAATCATAGTAAACCTTACTAAATCAGAGTAAACCTTTCTTAATCGGAGTAAACCTTTCTTAATTGGAGTAAACCTTTCTTAATCGGAGTAAACCTTTCTTAATCATATTAAACCTTTCTAAATCAGAGTAAACCTTTCTTAATCAGAGTAAACCTTTCTTAATCATAGTAAACCTTTCTTAATCGGAGTAAACCTTTCTTAATATCAGAGTAAACCTTTCTTAATCAGAGTAAACCTTTCTTAATCAGAGTAAACCTTTCTTAATCAGAGTAAACTTTTCTAAATTGGAGTAAACCTTTCTTAATCGGAGTAAACCTTTCTTAATTGGAGTAAACCTTTCTTAATCGGAGTAAACCTTTCTTAATCAGAGTAAACCTTTCTTAATCGTAGTAAACCTTTCTAAATCAGAGTAAATCTTTCTAAACCAGAGTAAACCTTTCTTTTTTCGGAGTAAACCTTTCTTAATCAGAGAAAACATTTCTAAATCAGAGTAAACCTTTCTTAATCAGAGCAAATCTTTCTTAATCAGAGTAAACCTTTCTTAATCGGAGTCAGAGTAAACCTTTCTTAATCAGAGTAAACCTTTCTAAATCAGAGTAAACCTTTCTTTTTTCGGAGTAAGCCCTTCTTAATCAGAGTAAACCTTTCTTAATCAGAGTAAACCTTTCTAAATCAGAGTAAACCTTTCTTTTTTCGGAGTAAGCCCTTCTTAATCAGAGTAAACCTTTCTTAATCAGAGTAAACCTTTCTTAATCAGAGCAAACCTTTCTTAATCAGAGTAAACCTTTCTTAATCAGAGTAAACCTTTCTTAATCAGAGTAAACCTTTCTTAATTGGAGTCAGAGTAAACATTTCTTAATCAGAGTAAACCTTTCTAAATCAGAGTAAACCTTTCTTAATCGGAGTCAGAGTAAACATTTCTTAATCGGAGTAAACCTTTCTAAATCAGAGTAAACCTTTCTAAAACAGAATAAACCTTTCTTTTTTCGGAGTAAACCTTTCTTAATCAGAGTAAACCTTTCTTAATCAGAGCAAACCTTTCTTAATCAGAGTAAACCTTTCTTAATCGGAGTCAGAGTAAACCTTTCTTAATCAGAGTAAACCTTTCTAAATCAGAGTAAACCTTTCTTTTTTCGGAGTAAGCCTTTCTTAATCAGATTAAACATTTCTAAATCAGAGTAAACCTTTCTTAATCAGAGTAAACCTTTCTTAATTGGAGTCAGAGTAAACATTTCTTAATCAGAGTAAAGCTTTCTAAATCAGAGTAAACCTTTCTTAATCGGAGTAAACCTTTCTTAATCGGAGCAAACATTTTTTAATCAGAGTAAACCTTTCTAAATCAGAGTAAACCTTTCTTAATCGGAGTAAACCTTTCTTTTTTCAGAGTAAACCTTTCTTAATCAGAGTAAACCTTTCTAAATCAGAGCAAACCTTTCTTAATCAGAGTAAACCTTTCTAAATCAAACTAAACATTTCTTAATCGGAGTAAACCTTTCTAAATCAGAGTAAACCTTTCTAAATCAGAGTAAACCTTTCTTAATCGGAGTAAACCTTTCTAAATCAGAGTAAACCTTTATTAATTATAGTGAACCTTTCTTAATCAGAGTTAACATTTTTTAATCGGAGTAAACCTATCTAAATCAGAGTAAACCTTTCTTAATCAGAGTAAACCTTTCTTAATCATAGTAAACCTTACTAAATCAGAGTAAACCTTTCTTAATCGGAGTAAACCTTTCTTAATCGGAGTAAACCTTTCTTAATCATAGTAAACCTATCTAAATCAGAGTAAACCTTTCTTAATCGGAGTAAACCTTTCTTAATCGGAGTAAACCTTTCTTAATCATAGTAAACCTTTCTAAATCAGAGTAAACCTTTCTTAATCAGAGTAAACCTTTCTTAATCATAGGAAACCTTTCTTAATCGGAGTAAACCTTTCTTAATATCAGAGTAAACCTTTCTTAATCATAGTAAACCTTTCTTTATCGGAGTAAACCTTTCTTAATCAAAGTAAACCTTTCTAAATCAGAGTAAACCTTTCTTAATCAGAGTAAACCTTTCTTAATCATAGTAAACCTTACTAAATCAGAGTAAACCTTTCTTAATCAGAGTAAACCTTTCTTAATCGGAGTAAACCTTTCTTAATCATAGTAAACCTTTCTAAATCAGACTAAACCTTTCTTAATCATAGTAAACCTTACTAAATCAGAGTAAACCTTTCTTAATCGGAGTAAACCTTTCTTAATTGGAGTAAACCTTTCTTAATCGGAGTAAACCTTTCTTAATCATATTAAACCTTTCTAAATCAGAGTAAACCTTTCTTAATCAGAGTAAACCTTTCTTAATCATAGTAAACCTTTCTTAATCGGAGTAAACCTTTCTTAATATCAGAGTAAACCTTTCTTAATCAGAGTAAACCTTTCTTAATCAGAGTAAACCTTTCTTAATCAGAGCAAGTTAACCTTTCTAAATCGGAGTAAACCTTTCTTAATCGGAGTAAACCTTTCTTAATCGGAGTAAACCTTTCTTAATCAGAGCAAGTAAACCTTTCTAAATCATAGGAAACCTTTCTTAATCATAGTAAACCTTTCTTAATCAGAGTAAACCTTTCTTAATCGGAGTAAACATTTCTTAATCAGAGTAAACATTTCTTAGAGTAAATCTTTCTTAATCAGAGTCAGCCTTTCTTAATCAGAGCTAGTAAACCTTTTCAAATCATAGTAAACCTTTCTTAATCAGAGTAAACCTTTCTTAATCATAGTAAACCTTTCTTTGTTATATAAGTCAATATACTGCTGAGTTTTACAGATGCCCACGAAACATGAACAATGATAAAATATCTTTAAAATATTTAAAAACATATTTTTTTTGTTGAACTTTATTATATTTTCTTAAAGGGACACAAATCAATCTTACAGTATTTATCAAGCATTTAGATTATCATCCCATTTATTAATCCAGTGTCATTTAACGTTATACTTGCTTGCATATAATTAAACACAACTTTTAGTTTAGATTTGTTTTCTTCGTTATTCCACCATAGGTTTAATTATATAATTGGTTTAATTACAGTTATTATTATGCAAAAAATAATTTGCTTTGCACTATTCTAGTTATTAATACTAATGATTACAGCAATTCAAATTATATAGAAAAATGGAACGCAGTATGTTTTAAAGAATTCAAGATTGCGGTGTGTCACTTTTACCATTTGTTAAATTTATATTAGGTAATAATTTACTTGAACTGGCTTGTCAGTGATTTTATTCATTACCACTAGAGGTGAGCGGTACAGGTATACCGGTTAACACCGGTATTTAACTTGGGCGGTTCGTTTGGGTCAGTACAGGTACTTCAGATCTTTACATGACCGAGAAATATACGGAAATTACTGAAGAAAAATATGTTTTATTTCTCTAATTCACGTTTGTTTGCTGCTTCATTATAACATATTTATCAGACAATTAAAGGTATACCTATAGATAATCTCATTAAGAATAAGTAAATAAAAGCAATTTAAAAAACTAAAAAACTGTCAAGTAGTAAGTTTATGATTGTTATGGCTACCTATGAAGCTAGTAGAGTATTCCTATGTTATCCTGCAATATATGAATTCGTGTTTATGCAGCTACGAAACTTACACGGTATTTGCTAAAAAAAAGCAGTATACTGCGGTACTTTATTTTTCCCAATATCCAACACTAATTACCAGATGTTGATTTTTGAAAATGGAGCCACACCAGGGCCCTGTTTTATGAAACAACTTACGATAATTTTGATCGTAAGTCAAAATCAAATACCATCTACCATTTTCGTTAAAAGCATTTGAAGCAAGCAATAAAGGGTGGAAATATTGCATAAACAATATATGTGTTAGATAGGTTAAAGAATATTGTTTTATCTGTTTAACTTAACATATAGCGAAACATTTAATAATTTGATTTACGATCAAAATTATCGTAAGATCTTTCATAAAACGGGCCCCAGGACTTTAAAGTAAAACTCATTATGTGGTCCCGCCTTAATTCCATTAATCGATGGGAAATCTTATATTATCCAGGATTTCATAACGGATATTTTGACAATAAAATTTGTTTAAAAACATTTTTCACTGAAAAAATGTGATAACCTATTTAAAAGACCTTTTTACTTTTAAGCCTCAATTAAGGTTTTATTTCATACCCCAGCCAACCCTGTTTTCGCTTCTTGGAGAAGGGGTTGTATGGGGTATGAAATTAATACTCGGACCACATAATGTAACTCTATTTTACTCATTTTAAAAATTATACTTTATTAACTATCCTTTTTTGACGATATATTTCATTTAACTTAATGTCCTATCTAAAAATACTGATATCTGTAGTAACACAATGCAAGGATCTATATGGCCGTCTGTATATCTATATTTCAGCTCAAAATTTAATGTCGAGATCGATTTAACAAACAATATAGCTGAAGTGAAGATACCAATTCAGCAGTCAGCAAACCTCAGACTCGGAGGGTATGTACCAGTATAAATAGATTTCCAATTACATTTAGATGTACAGTCTGTGTTTATTTTTCAATTACATTTCAATGTTCAGCATGTGTTTGTTATATCAATAGATTTCCTATTAAATTTTCTAGTGCATTTCAATAACAGTAGCTGGGAATACATGTATATTTCAGCAAGGGGTCTCCAGAACAGTTTATCTTCTCCGAGTCTGATGTACGTATCTACAGGGAGACGGAGCAAGTGGGACCTATTGTGGAACATGAATATATTGTAAGTTTATTAAGAGGGACCTATTGTGGAACATGAATATATTGTAAGTGGGATCTGTTGTGGAACATGAATATATTGCAAGTTTATAAGAGGGACCTATTGTGGAACATGAATCTATTTTAAGTGGGATCTGTTGTGGAACATGAATATATTGCAAGTTTATAAGAGGGACCTATTGTGGAACATGAATCTATTTTAAGTGGGATCTGTTGTGGAACATGAATATATTGCAAGTTTATAAGAGGGACCTATTGTGGAACATGAATATATTGTAAGTGGGATCTGTTGTGGAACATGAATATATTGCAAGTTTATAAGAGGGACCTATTGTGGAACATGAATATATTGTAAGTGGGATCTGTTGTGGAACATGAATATATTGCAAGTTTATAAGAGGGCTCTATTGTGGAACATGAATCTATTTTAAGTTTCTAAGAGGGATCTATTGTGGAACATGAATATATTGTAAGTGGGATCTGTTGTGGAACATGAATATATTGCAAGTTTATAAGAGGGATCTATTGTGGAACGTGAATCTATTTTAAGTTTCTAAGAGGGATCTATTGCTGAGCATGAATACATTGCAAGTTTGTAAGAGGGATCTATTGTGGAACATGAATAAATTGCAAGTTTATAAGAAGGATCTATTGTGGAAAATGAATATATTGTAAGTGGGATCTATTGTGGAACATGAATATATTGTAAGTGGGATCTATTGTGGAACATGAATATATTGTAAGTGGGATCTATTGTGGAACATGAATATATTGTAAGTGGGATCTGTTGTGGAACATGAATATATTGTAAGAGGGATCTATTGTGGAACATGAATATATTGTAAGTGGGATCTATTGTGGCACATGCATGTATTGTAAGTAGGATCTATTGTGGCACATGCATGTATTGTAAGTAGGATCTATTGTGGCACATGCATGTATTGTAAGTGGGATATATTGTGGAATATGAATGTATTGTAAGTGGGATCTGTTGTGGAATATGAATATATTGTAAGTGGGAACTATTGTGGAATATGAATATATTGTAAGTGGGATCTATTGTGGCACATGCATGTATTGTAAGTGGGATCTATTGTGGCACATGCATGTATTGTAAGTGGGATCTATTGTGGAACATGAATGTATTGTAAGTGGGATCTATTGTGGAATATGAATATATTATAAGTGGGATCTATTGTGGCACATGCATGTATTGTAAGTGGGAGCTATTGTGGCACATGCATGTATTGTAAGTGGGATATATTGTGGAATATGAATGTATTGTAAGTGGGATCTGTTGTGGAATATGAATATATTGTAAGTGGGAACTATTGTGGAATATGAATATATTGTAAGTGGGATCTATTGTGGCACATGCATGTATTGTAAGTGGGATCTATTGTGGCACATGCATGTATTGTAAGTGGGATCTATTGTGGCACATGCATGTATTGTAAGTGGGATCTATTGTGGCACATGCATGTATTGTAAGTGGGATCTATTGTGGAACATGAATATATTGTAAGAGGGATCTATTGTCGAACATGAATATATTGTAAGTGGGATCTGTTGTGGAATATGAATATATTGTAAGAGGGATCTATTGTGGAACATGAATATATTGTAAGAGGGATCTATTGTGGAACATGAATAATATGTAAGTGGGATCTATTGTGGAACATGAATATATTGCAAGTTTATGAGTGGGATCTGTTGTGGAGCATGACAGTTTATATTTTACAAATAATTAGTTTTATACAATAAATAGCATCTCCGTGGCCGAATGGCTAATGATGTTGCATTGTAAACCTTCGCCTCTCAGCGCAGCGGGTTCGAATCCCACTGAGAGCTCGACTTGTAAGTAAGGTAATGTCGATTCTTACGGATGGCGGGAGGTGTACAGTACTGGTTCTACCCAGGAAAAGTTGGTGGTCTGCATCAACCACAAAAAAAATCAATCGTCATATATAACCTTACATGTGTTGAAAATGACGTAAAACGCCATACAAACAAACAAACAAATCATAAAATAAATGTTTTAAAATAGAAACACAATTTGTAATAAATTCTTATTGCATATAGTGTTTACTGCAAAATGTGACATGCAAAGGCTATATTGGTTTACTAATTACAAAATGTGGTTTGCAGGTGAGCAACAAAGGACCAAGTGGTGTTAAGACAAGTTTGGTGGAGATACATTGGCCGAGTACAGATCAGAATGGACTGAAACTATTACACCTGATGGACGACAAAGAGGAGGCAATAGTAGTCTCGAGGACGGATATCAGCTGTTTGCTCTTATCAAAAAATGAAACTGTATGTGGTGTGAAAAACGACATAAATTAGGCCACACTTAAAAAATGTAATGTTCGCCCTTTCCCAGCCGACCTTGAAAAAAGGGCCCTACCCAAATAATATTTTCTCATTTTTCGATTTCTTTTTTTTTATAATAAAAACATACTTTTGTGATTTAATAGCATCTTTTTTTAAAGATGCTATTACAAAACAAATAAAAAAAAAAGCCTACCTACTGACCCAAAACTTGAAATTATGGTCGGGGAAAGGGCAAACATAAATATTTTTAAGAGTGGCCTTACAGTAGAAAATAAATGAAATTTTCAGCTACAGTAAAACTTGCTTATAATTCTATATAATCGAGGTTAGCTATATCCGTAGAATGAACTTGGTAAAATAATATAACAAATTTGTTATAGCAAAGGTGCATTTGCTTACTATAAACATTTGCGAGTGATCATTGCAAAACAGGAAGTATACTGATTCGAGCTGTGCCGCACAGGATGTTCGTGAACTATTTGACTGCAGATGGTTTATCCTTAATCATGAGTTTATTGAATAAAGCATTTTGAGTAATCGTTTGTATTTGTTTTATTTGTTTTTATTACATAAATTACGGGTATTATAATACATTATTGAGTGTATCGCCTTTCGCGCTTTAAGGTTCGTATCTATTTTGGCTAAATACAATATGCGCTATATTTTTCTTAAATTGTATTTCAACTGAGTATAATAAAGGATTTATACTTGATAGATGCTCATGCTTTAGAAATTTTATCAATCAAGCTGTCAAACAACATGTTTAGTAAAACCATTTAATTAATGTGCAAACACCTTTTAATACCTTCCTTTCATACATGTGATATCTCCCGCCGGGAGCTAATTTCTCCCGGGATTTCATGGAATTTCCCGGACTCCTGCCGGGAGCTCCATTTCGCCCGGTATTTTCCGCCAAGTTCCCAAATTTCGCTATTTGCGAATCCTTTTGGGTCATTGCTATGATTTATTGAATCAAGACCCGAGTTTTCCGAATGATCTAGAAAATAAACACCAACCGTCTTATCTATATCTGGGAAAACATTGCCCCTGTGCAGGTTATTAAAAGGATTAGCATGTCAGCTAATTAGTTTATTGTGTGAAAATAATGATTGGACTGTTTGTTTATGACACGTGGCGGCGATATCTGTAATGTCCATGGGAGATTGATAGAAATATACCGACTGTAAATCGAATTCGGCATCGATTGATATTTGGTATATTAATTGGATTAAAATTATAATATAATTGAGGACAATTAAAGGATGACGATTTCAACTAATTATTGCAGTTTGTCATGACTAGAGAAGTGTTTTGTCTGTGTATAAAATGGGAAGCATCTTCATTATGGTTATTACTTGCAAAATCAAAATGCCTAAACGTGATCTATCTCCGGAGTCTGAACATTCCAGGTTAAAAAGTGGACAGAGTCTATATAAAGTGTTTAATGTGTGCTATGCTGACTGTGACTTGTGAATCTATCACATTGTATGCAGATTAACTTTATTCAGGTTTACCCAGTATATCTGTTCAACAATTTATTTAATTAATAGGTGTATCAAGGGATTATTATGTGCTATGCTTAGTTTTGCTATGCTTAATTACATGCTATACTTAATTATATGCTATGCTAACATGAAATAAACAGTACTGTATGTATAAAATATCATGTTTTTATGCTGATTTAGTATTTTACCCGCTTTATTAAGGTTTATATCAGAAAAAAATCTACCGGTACCTGTTAAAAATTCAAGAATAAAAACCTCCCTGGTTTTTGTCAAATCTCCCTGGAAAAAATGTCAAATCTCCCAGGTAACCCTCCTGAAAATATCACATGTATGTCCTTTTGACAAAGTCGTGAAAACTTACTATTCTCCAGGCTTACGTTTGATACCGGAAATACCGAAATATGCCGGCGATTAAAAACAAAAATGGCCAATTTGCTATAGAAAAGGTATTTATGCTGATTTTTTTGAATGGGGAATGCAAAATTGCTTTGCTATAACTGAGAATTCGCTATAGCCGTGTTCACTATATCCTTAATTTTTTATATGAATCAAAGAAGGGGCTGGTCGGGGAATAGAAAAAAACTTGGCTCTAACCAAGTATTCACTCTAACAGAGTTTGCTATAAGTGAGTTTTACTGTACTATATATGGCTGACTGTTTAGCCCCTGTCATGGATGTGAGGGCTCTGAAAGCACAACCCCTAATCCTTACAAATAACGGAACATGTCTGTATGCCATTTAAATTCCACATTGTATTTATGGATAAAAAAGTAATGGAATTAAATTGTATAGTAATTGTATTTGCAGACTAACAAATACTATAACATGAGTGGACCAGGAGTTGTGGTGAAATCTCAAGGTCTAAAGCAGGGGTCAGCCAGAAGTGAAAACAACAAGAAAAGACATACTAGAGAAGCCGGGGAGAAGGATGGAGTAGAGAAAAGAGACGTCGAAAAACGATCAAAGAATGAACTAAAGCATATTGTGAGCATTCCTTGTATATAAGATAACTGTCAATTATTTTGTAGGGAACTGATGTTTGTCATGGGTTAATTACCATCCATGAACTTGTATCATGCTCTCTTATAGAGCAGTTAATAAATTGTTCCAGTTGTAATAATTAATGCATTGTGCTTTAGTCAGTTTATTTTACTTTTTTATAAACTGTATCATTAATCAGATTACGTTAGGTATTCTGTAACTAGTATTCCACTCATGTAGCTTTTATTTATAGCTTTCAATTATTACAGAAATAACCACCTGTAGTTTTCCTTCACAGTATATTTCGTATATACCCCCCCCACCCCACTTTTCACAGTCAGTGAAAAAACCCAGCAAGATCAGTTAAAACTCCTGCACAGTCAGTGAGAACTGTTGCATGGTCAGTCAGAATACCTGCAGTCAGTGAGAACCCTTGCAAGATCAGTGAGAACCCCTGTGCAGTCAGTGGGAACACCTGCACAGTCAGTGAGAACCCCTGAGCAGTCAGTGAGAATCCCTGCTGGGTCAGTGAGAACCCCTTCACAGTCAGTAGAAACCCCTGCACAGTCAGTGAGAACCCCTGCACAGTCAGTGAGAACCTTTGCAGGGTCAGTGAGAATCCATGCAGAGTCAGTGAGAAACACTGCAAAGTCAGTAAGAACCCCTGCACAGTCAGTGAGAACCCCTGTACAGTCAGTGGAAACCCCTGCACAGTTAGTGAGAACCCCTGCAGGGTCAGTGAGAACCCCTTCACAGTCCGTGGGAATCCCTGCACAGTCAGTTAGAACTCCTGCAGGGTCAGTGAAAACCTCTTCACAGTCCATGGGAATCCCTGCAGGGTCAGTGAGAACCCTTTCACAGTCAGTGGAAACATCTTCCATGTCAGTGAGAACCCCTGCAGGGTCAGTGAGAACCTCTTCACAGACAGTGAGAACCCCTTCACAGTCAGTGAGAACCCATGCAGGGTCAGTGGGAACCCCTGCGCAGTCAGTGAGAACTTCTGCAGGGTCAGTGAGAACCCCTTCACAGTCAGTGGAAACACCTGCTCAGTCAGTGAGGACCCCCTCACAGTCAGTGAGAACCCCTGCAGGGTCAATGGGAACCCCTGCACAGTCAGTGAAAACCCCTGCAGGGTCAGTGAGAACCCCTTCACAGTCCATGGGAACCCCTGCACAATCAGTGAGAACCTCTGCAGGGTCAGTGAGAACCCCTTCACAGTCAGTGGAAACACCTGCTCAGTCAGTGAGGACCCCTGCAGGGTCAGTGAGAAGTTCTTCACAGTCAGTGAGAACCCCTGCACAGTCAGTGAGAACCCCTGCAGGGTCAGTGAGAACTTCTTCACAGTCAGTGAGAACCCCTGCACAGTCCGTGGGAACCCCTTGCCCAGTCAGTGAGAACCCATGCACAGTCAGTGAGAACCCCTGCAGAGTTAGTGGGAACCCCTTCACAGTCAGTGGAAACACCTGCTCAGTCAGTGAGAACCCCTTCAGAGTAAGTGAGAACCCTGCAAGGTCATTGAGAACCCCTGCAGAGTCAGTGAGAACCTCTGCAAGGTCAGTGAGAACCCCTTCCCAGTCAGTGAGAACCCCTGCACAGTCAGTGAAAACCCCTGCAGAGTCAGTGAGAACCCATACACAGTCCATGAGAACAACTGCATGGTCAGTGAGAACCCTGTACAGTCAGTGAGAACCCCTGCTCAATCAGTGAGAATCCCTGCAGGGTCAATGAGAGCCTTGCACAGTCAGTTAAAACCACTGCACTGTCAGTGAGAACCCCTGCAGAGTCAGTGAGAACCCCTTCACAGTCAGTGGGAACCCCTGTACAGTCACGGAAAAACCCTACACTGTCAGTCAGTGAGGACCCTGCAGTCAGTGGGAACCCATGTACAGTCAGTGAGAACCCCTGCAGTCAGTGAGAAACCCTTCACAGTCAGTGAGAACCCCTGCAGTCAGTGAGAACCCCTACACAGTCAGTGAGAATACCTGCAGTCAGTGAGAACCCCTATACAGTCAGTGAGAACTCCTTTACAGTCAGTGAGAACCACTAAGTTAGTGAGGACCACTGTACAGTCTGTGAGAACCCCTGCAGTCAGTAAGAACCCCTACACAGTCAATGATAACCACCGTACAGTCAGTGAGAACTC
The DNA here is from genome assembly GCA_037043455.1 of Cyrtodaria siliqua. Lineage (NCBI taxonomy): Eukaryota > Metazoa > Mollusca > Bivalvia > Adapedonta > Hiatellidae > Cyrtodaria > Cyrtodaria siliqua. The sequence continues at coordinate 40,833 of JAWPHD010012871.1, forward strand.
CTGTTCAGTCAGTGAGAACCATGCAGTCAGTGAGAACCCCTGTACAGTCAGCGAGAACCCTTGCACAGTCAGTGAGAACCCCTGTACAATCAGTAGGAACCCCTGTACAGTCCGTGAGAACCTCTGCAGTTAGTGAGAACCACTGTAATGTCAGTGAGAACCCTTGAACAGTCAGTGAGAACCACTGTACAGTCAGTGAGAACCCCTGCTCAGTCAGTGAGAACCCTTGCACAGTCAGTAAGAACTCCTACACAGACGGTGAGAACCCATATACAGTGAGAACCACTGTACAGTCAGTGGGAACCCATACAGCAATCAGTGAGAACCAATGTACAGTCAGTGAGAACCCCTGCTCAGTCAGTGAGAATCCCTGCAGGGTCAGTGAGAACCCTTGCATAGTCAGTAAGAACCCCTACACAGACAGTGAGAACCCATATACAGTCAGTGAGAACCACTGTACAGTCAGTGGGAACCCATACAGCAATCAGTGAGAACCAATGTACAGTCAGTGAGAACCCCTGCTGAGGCAGTGAGAACTCCTGCTGAGTCAGTGAGAACCCCTGCAGGGTCAGTGAGTACCCTTGCATAGTCAGTAAGAACCCCTACACAGACAGTGAGAACCCATATACAGTCAGTGAGAACCACTGTACAGTCAGTGGGAACCCATACAGCAATCAGTGAGAACCAATGTACAGTCAGTGAGAATCCCTGCTCAGTCAGTGAGAACCCCTGCTCAGTCAGTGAGGACCCCTGCAGGGTCAGTGAGAACCCTTGCAGTCAGTGAGAACCCCTGTACAGTCAGATAGAACCCCTGCTCGGTCAGTGAGAACCCTGCATGGTCAGTGAGAACCCTTGCACAGTCAATGAGAACCCCTGCTCAGTCAGTGAGAACCCCTGCAGGGTCAATGATATCTTTGCAGTCAGTGAGAACCACTGCACTGTCAGTGAGAGCCACTGCTCAGTCAGTGAGAACCACTGTACATCAGTGAGAACCCCTGCTCAGTCAGTGAGAACCCTTGCACAGTCAGTGAGAACCCATATACAGTCTGTGAGAACCACTGTACTGTCAGTGAGAACCACTGCTCAGTCAGTGAGACCCACTGCACTGTCAGTGAGAACCACTGCTCAGGCAGTGAAAACCACTGTACATTCAGTGAAAATGCCTGCTCAGTCAGTGAGAACCCCTGCTCAGTCAGTGAAAACCCCTACACAGTCAGTGGGAATCACTGTACAGTCAGTGAGAACCACTGCTCAGTCAGTGAGACCCACTGCACTGTCAGTGAGAACCACTGCTCAGGCAGTGAGAACCACTGCACTGTCAGTGAGAACCACTGCTCAGTCAGTGAGAACCCCTACACAGTCAGTGGGAATCACTGTACAGTCAGTGAGAACCTCTGCAGTCGGTGAGAACCCCTGCTCAGTCAGTGAGACCCACTGCACTGTCAGTGAGAACCACTGCTCAGGCAGTGAGAACCACTGCACTGTCAGTGAGAACCACTGCTCAGGCAGTGAGAACCACTGCACTGTCAGTGAGAACCACTGCTCAGGCAGTGAGAACCACTGCACTGTCAGTGAGAACCACTGCTCAGTCAGTGAGAACCCCAGCTCAGTCAGTGAGAACCCCTACACAGTCAGTGGGAATCACTGTACAGTCAGTGAGAACCTCTGCAGTCAGTGAGAACCCCTGCAGTCAGTGAGCTGTTTGTTCTTAATTAAATGTTAATGCACACAAAATAACTAAACAATGCTTATATTGCAGAGTTGTGTGCCAGACCAGAGAGGCTGTACTCTTATACAATGTACCGTGGGATTCTTGAGACCAGACGAGAGTGTACAGATTAAAATTCGGGCCAGAATATGGACCAATACACTAATACATGTAAGTCACACATCTGCAATCAGACCAAGATTATGCTGTAGATTTATAATATGGACCAAGACACTATGACCAAGATTAAATGTTTTTGTAATACAAAACCTTTTTCTGCTAGATAAATAAAGTTATAATGCTATCTGTTTTTGTTGTTTTGCTGGAGAATCTTGCTTAAGTTCAAATTGAAGTGATATGCCATTTGAATTGTGTAGATATTTGTGTTTAAATAAACATCTCTTTAAACTGTCTTTAAACAATCTTTAATAATGAAATATGAAAACTTTACCACAGAATCAACAAATGTAAGAAGTTTGTGTAAGTTTGTTCTATTTGTGTTGATAAATACAGAAAATGGGATCCTTTGGATCACGTACAAACAATAAAAAAGTAGCAGACGTGGTTTTACTGAGTCTGTTCATGAGAGGTAATTTAAGGTGCAACACTCCTCTGCCCACTAGCACTGGCATAAGCAGTAGTTTACGATACAACGATTGGGCTTGATGCTCCCAGGTGACCTACAACGATTGGGCTTGATACTCCCAGGTGACCTACAACAATTGGGCTTGATGCTCCCGGGTGACCTACAATGATTGGGCTTGATGCTCCCAGGTGACCTACAATGATTGGGCTTGATGCTCCCAGGTGACCTACAACAATTGGGCTTGATGCTCCCAGGTGACCTACAACAATTGGGCTTGATGCTCCCAGGTGACCTACAATGATTGGGCTTGATGCTCCCAGGTGACCTACAACAATTGGGCTTGATGCTCCCAGGTGACCTACAACAATTGGGCTTGATGCTCCCAGGTGACCAGTCAGTAAGAATACTACCAATTCTTATTGGAGGAGGCTTTTTACAGCCTTTGACAAATGATAGTATGAACTTCAATTAATAGTGAAATCAGGATCCGTCAGAAGCAATGAACATAAACAATAGATGGTAGCAGGCTCAGATTATTGACTATTTTCATTTTGAAAACTGCATTTTATTTCTTTTTTCAGAAAAAGTTGTCGGAGCCATTTTATTTTGTATCACAAGCCACTGCTGAGGTTTTATCTATGCCATATCCTAATATGAAGATAGCAGCCAGTACTCTGTCCAGGGCAATGTTTGAGGTAAAGTATGCTTGGTCTGGCTTTGTCTACATGTTGTTAAAGGGACAAACTCCTCTTTATATGGTATATACTTGATGTTTTTTTGTCTGCATGTTGATGTTTCTTTGTCTGCGTGTTGTTTCTTTGTCAGCATGTTGTTAAAGGGACAAACTCCTCTTTATATGATATATACTTGATGTTTCTTTGTCTGCATATTGATGTTTCTTTGTCTGGATGTTGATGTTTCTTTGTCTGCATTTTGTTAAAGGGACATACTTAACTTTAAATAGTATATACTTGGTCTGGCTTTGTCTACATGTTTAAAGGGACACACTCCTCTTTATATGGTATATTCTTGATGTTTCTTTGTCTACATATTGTTAAAGGGACATACTTAACTTTAACTGGTATATACTTGGTCTGGCTTTGTCTACATGTTTAAAGGGACAAACTCCTCTTTATATGGTATATTCTTGATGTTTCTTTGTCTGCATGTTATTAAAGGGACATACTTAACTTTAAATAGTATATACTTGGTCTGGCTTTGTCTACATGTTTAAAGGGACAAACTCCTCTTTATATGCTATATACTTGATGTTTCTTTGTCTGCAGCTTGATGTTCTTTTGTATGCATATTGTTAAAGGGACAACCTCATGTTTACATGGTATATACCTGGTTTGGCTTTGTCTACATGCTGTTACAATGATAGTGTTATACCTTACATACAGTATATGTAAATGCAAAGGAAAGTTATACATTAGGTAATAATAATGTTGTACCTTACAGTTAACAACATATGTAAATCTAGAGCGGCTGCATCCTAAAAGTAAAGGTATAGAACCATGGATTATAGGGATGGCCGTGTCAGCGGGACTACTTGCGGGACTACTTTTACTTCTTCTCCTTATAGTATTACTGTGGTGGGTAAGTATCCCTACACCTTATTTCTCCATTAATTCTCATGTCAGTAGTTTGGTAATTGGCTTTACATTATAATTTTTACAGACTTATTGTGTCACCTGCATAGCATGGCAGACACTTAGGGATCGTCCGTCGTCCCTCCGTCACACTTTAACCTGCAACCCTACATTGGCCATAACTTGAAAAGTATTTGACCTATGTTCATGAAACTTCTCACACATCTTCATCTTAAACCAAGGAATGTTGTTACACATGTCCAATAACTCTGACTTTTGGCAGAGTTATGCCCCTTTCATAAAACTTTAACCTGCAGCCTAACCAAGCTCATAACTGACCATAACTTAGAAATATTTGACCTATGTTCATGAAACGTCACACACACATTCATCTTATCATGCAGAATATTGTTACCCATGATCATTAACTCTGTCTTTCATTTCAACAGAGTTATGCTCCTTTTCATAAAACTTTAACCTGCAACCTAACCAAGCTCATTGACAAGTATGTGACTTAAGCTCATATAACTTCACACACATCTTCCTCTTTACCAAAGGAATGTTGTTATCCATGTCCAATAACTCTGACTTTCATTTTGGCAGAGTTTTGCTCCTTTTTATAAAACTTTAACCTGCAACCTAACCTAGCTCATAACTTGGCAAAATATTGACCTATGGTCATGAACTTTATACAGTTCTTCCTTATCAACTATCCAATGCAGATTTATGACCCTTTTCATAAACTTTAACACTTTAAAAAAAAGCCTGCTCCGTTATTCATGAAGGGTTGCACTCCGTCTTCAAACTTTATAGTTAGATTGTACTTGCTGAAATAAGTTGTATATTTAATTTCATGTCTTTGTTATCAAGAAAAAAAGCCACTTCCATCTAATTTCATTGTGGATTTTTAAATTGTATACTGCCATATATATAATTTATTCTTTTGATTTTTAAATAGTATACAGCTATCTAGCTTGTAGAGCTCTATGTTGATTTTTAAAAGCCATTAATTTTTAGTGCAGATTTTTAAACAATGCGTTTCCATCTATATTCAGTGTGGATTTTTCCGACGAATACGTCCTGAAGAGCGGGCATTCCTCAATCCCGCCGCACAGAATGGTGATTATAAAAAAGTGAGTGGAGGTCCTCCAGATGCCAAATACAAGTATATGAGCCGAAACACGCGAAAACGTCCCTTCGGACGTTCAGACGACAACGCCATAAAGTAACAATTTATGACGTCAATTACTAATCAAAATTCTCGTCACTTCCGTGTTTTACCTAATTATTATATCATATGGAATATGTTTCCTTAATATAAATAGTTGATGCTATAGAAAATGGTAAATGTTGATGTTTTTTGTTGTTATTTAATAAACGACGTCGTCCAAGACGCAGAATCAACGTCAAAATTAACGGATAATAATACAATCTTTAATTTTCAAATCGAGATAAAATCATTTTTAATTAAGATATCAATATAAAATAAAGAGATTTTTAAAGAGAAAATCACCGTGTTTCATAAACATCAAAAAATATACAAAGTCAAAATTTTGTCTGAAGGGATGTTTTCGTGTGTTGCATCTCATATGTAAAAGCCGGCACAGCCGCTAGTCTGGGGCCGGGTATTATCTACCACTCTTATCTATCACTCATACATTAAAGTGGCTATCCCGCCAAAATTTACAACATATGTACACCGTTTCTAAACCTACTGATGAGAATCGATACTCTGTAAACACCATATAAACGGCTTTAACCAGCCAAGCCAAACCCAAAAACTAGAGCGACGAGTTAAGAGTTACCAACTCATAATTTATTTTACGCATATTCAATCGCGGGTATTTTAAGAAACCTTGAATAAAACTACACTGTTAATCAGCAGATATACATTATTACATGACCTGAACACCTGGATAAAGTTTTTTAGGGTAATTTTTGCCGTTATTTGGCGGTTTAGTTTCTTCAAGACACTGTAGTACCGACTGTCCTGGTTTACTATTTACACAGTCAGTTCACATTTTCTTCATTATTTAGGAGAATCTATACAATGCAGTTTTGCTCAACAACTTGAAAAGTGTTAGGACATGACTTTGTATAATAAATTATTTATCTTTAAACATGACATTTCGTTTACATGTACACCAGGGCTTCTAAAATTTTAAAATGCAAATCGGTCCAGGTTTTTTACTGCCGTAAGAATCGCACTTATTTTGAAAAAATCACTAAAATCGCCGTACCCCACCCACCATGTCAGCTGCACCATACATTTTTTCCGTTTAGTCATTGATATAGAGAACTATTTAAAATGTATGTTTGTATTATATTTGTACTATTTATAACTTACTTTATCACAATTTGTACATTTTAATGACTGACATCATGTCTTCGCTTTACTGGATGAATAATTTTCACTCAATATTAAAAGTGTTGATCATTTGAGGAATTAAACCGGAAGTGTCTAATAAACCGGAAGTCGCGTTAAGTTCATTGGTCGGTTCTAACACTCTCTCAACATTGACCAAAATCTTTTTGCGGCGAACTGATGCCATGCCATAAAATTTTACTTGTATATTTTGATATGCGTTGTGCTGCAGCTAGCCACTACGTACAAATTACCAAACAGCTCGTACATGGGTAATTCTACATTTAAGTGTACTTTTGAAAAAGAAGTGAATGAAATTTTGATAGTATATTTTCTTGCTTTTGATATTATGTTCTAAAATAGACTTTTATCGAACCAATCCAATGATCGGCAGTGATTTTAAATTCATATTTTTTATATCTAGTAACAAAACTGAGAGAACAGGGTTTCAAGTTTGTCATTACCACAACGACAATAAAATTATCAATATTTAATAAAATTAAAAGAGAAATTATTAACATGTTAATGTATCCTATTTTATTATAACACTGACTTTCTATTTGTATATTAAGTTTGTATCAGCCATATTTTATATAATAACCAAGTCATTGTTAATGTGTGAGTGCATAAATTCATAGATTGTATGAAAAGAAACCTCAGGGAAATTTGAATTTCATCAATGCAAACGAATACAACCCATTTAAATTAATTAAACACCCAAAATGACCTTTAACAATAAAAATGCAACGGTATAATATTAATAGATTAACCTAATAGCCTCTTTTTAAACACCTGTTACGGTAATGACATTTCGTTGTGTGAATGACACATGTTGTTACGGAAATGACATAAATAATTGAAATACTCGTATTAACACTTTATAACAATTTATAACTTTATCAGAACAAATTATAACTATCAGAACAAATTACACTGAACTGAACCGAATGGCTCATTTAATTCATTTTAAAGACTTTTAAGTGTCACTTAAAGTTTGAGTTCATTTTCAGTCAAAAGCCACACAGCCAGGTCTATTTGATGATGTCGTTTTGTGACAGGTTCTGGTGGTGTTTGCAACAAGGTCACAATCTGTTCCCTCCTATACCACAGCCTATCCTCAGTTGTCTGAGAAACTGCTAAATGACATCTTTCTGCCTTTCAAATATGTAATCCCTGTGTGAATAAATATTTGTCTTTGTGATGCACCGAAATGCATGCTTTGAATTTCTTCTGCATATTTACAGTTGTAGTTTTCGGAAAAATCAATGTGAACAATTGCACTTTGGTCCGTAATGTTTCTCTCAACTGTTTTAATGTCTTATACTGGTGCCTTATGTTATACACATGCCTGCAAACACGCTGCACATCTTTGTTCAACTCATTTGCTAATGTTTCAAGAGTGCCATACTCTGTATCTTTTATTGTCATGGAAAACTTTATTGTTTCTTTGCTTTCATCTTTCTTCTCCCTTTCTACTCGTACATTTTTCCAAATATACCAGAATACCTGACGTCCATCAGCAGTAGGAGTATCTAAGACATTGTTTTGGCACTCAGTACACTCTCTGTACATGCATTCTTTGTTACTGTCGTCACATGTTATTTCCTTTATAAATGTATCAAGGTCCTTGCTTCATATAACCTTTTCCTGAAACAATCTGTTTATTTTAAACTTTACATTTTCATGAGGCTTGCAAAGACACGTTTCTCAATCTTTCTCAGTTGGTTTTAACACCCAGAAGGGTTTTAATCTACAAAACAAACTGTAATGGTAAAATAATTAGCAAAATCTTTGACAAGAGAGATGATTTTAATTTTGACATTGTTAATTATCCCCACTTGGATGGGGATGTTCCCCGAGCAACTTCTTATGGGGTGTATGTGTCTCAACTTATTCGTTTTTATAGAGCTTGTACTCGAGTTGAGGACTTTAATATTCGTAATCTTTGTATAACTAAAATGGTACCGTTACCATAAACTTCGTAAAACTTTTGCAAAATTTTATTATCGTAACCCTGATCTTCTTTCCAAATATAAAAGTAATTTAAGGACTTTTCTGCGACAGTGACTATCACAACCTGACTTATATGGTGATGTGATTTATAAACTTCGTAAGATTCTTGGTCATGATCACTTTCATACTATCTTTGTTAAACTTGTTAAAAAGTTTATCAAAAGAGGTTATGACCTTATCATTTTGCAACATACTGCATGCTTGGTTGTGGACCCTTTTACAGTTCGCCACTATGCTTTCCTCTTTAATTGTATGATGACCGGACAGGCTGTGGACCCTATGAATGACGCCTACCTAAAGCCCATTGGGACGGTGGTGTTTGATGTTTGTCCATGATCTTTCTTGTCGTGCCCTTAATGGTTTATTCTGTTACTGCTCTGGCTTCTGCCAAGTCAGTGAGTACCTTCATTGTGGCTTTCGAGGCTATTGTTTTTTTTGTATTATATTTACACGAGCATATTTGTGTTTTACTTATATTGCCTATTGATGCTGCCTTGTTGGTTAGAGATTAGATCATGGCGGGGATTTCTTTATTTACACTGTCCTGTTTTAATGGGATGACAGTAGGGTAAGTGTGAGGTTTGGTGCACCCTAGAACCGGTTTAAACCCCCAGTGGCCTACTTTGCCACTGACCGTTCCAAGGCGGTAGCCCTGTTGTCAACCCTTTTGTGTTTGTGATGTCGTTTGCATTTATTATTACTTTTGCCTACTTGTTTATCTGTTTGCATGTTTGTTTCTGTGTTTTGTGGTTGACTGTCCTCCTTGAATGCTACTTTCCCTGTCCGATTCTTTTATATTTCTTGTATGAAATCCTACTGTTGTTTTCTGATAAGTACTTTACACTGATATTCTTAATGCTGTCATTTAGAAGACGAATTTGCTTCTTGTTGCCTAACAGAGTGACTGTGAATTTCTTTCCGGCTTTCAACCTTGAGTTGTCATCTCACTCGAAGAATTCCACAATAGACAATTTCAAAAATGACAGCTTCTTAACTTCAATTCTATTTCTCACTGTGGTGTCGCTTTTCATGTGTTTAAACCCTGTTACTTTCTTGGCACCCAATCTATACTTTTTCATAATTGAATCTCTCCAAATTATACTTCGAATTAGCTGCTTTTCTTTCCTCTTCTTTGTTTCCATGTACTTATCTTTTATATTTGCTGTCAGAACACGGTGGAATATTAGCGTTTTTCTCAACTCTTTACATCGTGTTTGTCTATTTACTGATCGCTCAATTTCATTTCTCTTCCTGATATGTAGGGCTCTTTTCCTTTATCTGTCCTTTAGCCAGCGTTCCGAATCCAACTCTACTCGGAGCTTAAAAATCTCCCTGTACGCTTTTGCACGATCTTTTCGAACTCTTTTCCTCCCTTTATTTTTATGTGTGTTGTTGTCACCGTTATTCTGATCAGTTATTTCATTTGGACTGTTTGGAGGACTTAGAGTGTTTTCTATGTGTTGCAAAATCATTTTATCTCTTGTCCTTTTTTATACTCTGGTTCTTTTTCCAATTTCTACATGTCTTTCTTTTTTCTCTTACAGTCATGTCATCAATTGGCTTAATTAAACCTAGTTTTTTCCTTTTCTTATATCGTTCTTTTTCTTTTCCTTTATACTGTCGGTGTTTCTCCGGGTTTTCCTTTTGACGTTTTCTCCAGAGCGCTGCCCGCTCCCCACTTGTCATAGCCATTGTTCAACTCTATCAACTGACGTAGATACAACTTTCTCTGGTCTTTCTTTATATAAATAATGTCATAAATGTTAGAACAGTTGTCCAAAATGTTGGATAGACACCTTTCCGCAGATCCAATTTGTCGATCAATTCCAACTTCCCATTTAATTCTAAAAAAAACAACAGAAGCAAAAATCAATTGCTTAATGAATGCTTTATTAGACCATCCTTAAAATTCTTTGTTTTCTGTGCTCCGACTGACTCACTCGAAAGGCAGCTACCCAACTTTTTTAAGTATTATCGGACTTCATTTTTAGTTTTTAAATTCTTTAGAATCGCACCGCAAATCACGTCAATATCTGATTATATATGTTTTATAATGTCAATTTCATATTTATTATGAATCAATCCAAACTGAGACAAATTAAAACATATTGCATATGTAATACAGGCAGGACACTATGTTTTGTAAAACGCATTTACCACTGTCAGAGGATTTAGTAAAACAAAATGGTCAAACTTTGAAACTGTTTGGGCTGGAGCACAGCAAACCAACATTTTTTTTAAGGATGACCTTATACATAAAGCAAGGATGGCCTTATACATAAAGCTATGGATTAATTTTTAAACCCAGTACCAACTATGTAGTTCGTCTTAATATTAAGAGAAAAAATCTTGCAAACATTAGTTCAGTACAAAGAGGAAAGTGCTCTCCAATGTATACCAAATGTTAATATTAAAATGATGACCCATCATTATAAACATCTGTTTATTGCATCAATTAAAATCATTGCAAACAATTCATCAATTAAAATCATTGCAAACAATGTACTTTGGAAACAAACACGCAATATATAATGATCGACAAACGCATATGCTTCTCTACATGTATATAAAGCATCTAGCATTAGGATCTGCAATCTCAACAATGCACCCCGCATGGTGTATCAAATGTCGTGTAAACACAGTGGAGGCTATTTATAGACATAGTAAAGTTGCACTATTTAATAACGTATAGAGCAGCGCTTTATTTATAATTCGCCGTATATTATAAAAATCTGCCATTCGGGAGTTATAATCATATATTTATTGATGATTACTAATTAGGGTAATCATGTTCATTTCACCAAACTTGTTTCCAGTGTATTTTGTCATTACCGAAACGAATCAGTCATTACCGCAACAACAGAATGCGTTTCGATAATGACCGTTTCGGTAATGACATTTTCCAATGCTTTCATCGGCAGCCATGTTTTTGGACATATATCTATGTGAAATAAGTATTTTTAATAGATACTTGCATAACCAATACACTACGGTTAATATAATATTGATTTCTACAAGATGATGTATGTATCAGAGCATTCGGTAATGACAGGAAGAAAATGTACTGTAGTAAAAATCGTCACTTACCAGTAAAATCTTCCCCATCAGTGTTCATTCTTTTCCATTTAAAAGTTTCGCGCCAAAGAACAACCCGGATGATATCAAACTGTAAAGCCGGTCTCGGCGTAGAATTAACATATCCATGAAAATAGCATCATGTTTCGGTAATGACAGTTTTTGCGAGACATGCAGGTTTTAATTCATGTTTGTGAAATACAAGTGATAAATGAAATCTAAATCACAAAAAAACTCGCAAAAATCATGTTTCTACTTAGAAACATATAAATACATATGACTGGACTGATCGTATTCATTTAAAGAAGTACATTTGTAACATGGGACATACAATTTTTTTTCAAAAACTGACATATAGTCCAGCAACAAGGGGATAACATACAGGTTAAATGAAGCTCTACTTAATACCACATTGACTTATTTGTATACCAATATTTATATATTGATTTTTTTTTAATTTAAAGATGATTTATATGATACTATTTAATATTATTTCTGTTTGAACTGTGTGGGACGTAAAATTGCCAAAAAATATAGAATTACCCACATATTGTAGTGTTTCGCCACTGCGCCACGTCGAGGCCCAACACATCCGACTTCAGTAGGGGATATTTTTTGTTTGTTTTTTGTTTAATATATTTAATTAAAAAGAATAACCTATAAAAATTTAAGTTTATGTTGTTTTTATGTTTTCCAAATGTGTTTTCTGAACGTCGATATCCTGGAGTGATTACACTGTTCAGCAGCAATTTAAGGGATAAACCCCGCTGCCACATGATTCACAAGTGTTCTAATCACTAATGTAGGTAACTAAATAAATGAAGATGGTCTATTGCAGCTGGTCTATTGTATTGTAGAGAAAATTAGATATAAATTATAAATTTAATCATAAATTTGAGTAATATCGTTTTTCATCAATTAGCTTAATTAATACCAAATGTTACGACTAACGCAAACAATTTCGGTCCGACTTAAAAAAAAAACGGTGTCAGGTTTGATCACTTTCCTTAATTAATGTCATTAATATTATACTTACAAGTTATTGCAAAAAAAAATCAAACAAACAATTAACACATCTCGGTATTTTAATTTTTTTTAATGACGCAAACAAACTTCAGTCCCAGCTTCGGCCACTTAAAAAAACAAACCCACACAAGCTAACACCTTACGACTAACGGTATATCAAAGAAGTTACAGACGGTAACACTCGCTTCAGTGCACCGACAGAACGCGTGATATACTTTCACTGATCACACATCAAAGGCATATGCTACCTCGCTATAGACTCTTCCGGAAAACTCCCTACTATCGGTAATGGTTTAGTCCAAATTGACTAAAATGACCTACTTTCGCTCAGCGAGTGACAAAAATCGTGTTATGGATCAAAGAATATTGCCGCAAGGCATATTTTAGGATATCAGAAGGAGTGCATAGGGTAATTGTAGATTTTTTAACGACCTATAGATAAAATATCTGGGACCGATTTTAACAGAGATTTTGAAAAGAAAATCGGTCCGGAGAAACAGAATTCGGTCTGGGGACCGACAAACCGGCGATTTTAGAAGCCCTGATGTACACTGTTGTTGTGTAGTATCATTGCAATCCATACAGGCAAAGCATTCTTAAAATATTCAGCAGAACATGTTCTAGTTAATTTACATTGAGTTGCAAAAGACTGAATGTACATCATTTTCTTTTACTAAATTTGTGTTTAATCAACATTTATAATTTATTTACAAAAAAAAGATGATGTTTGATAATCATATGTGTTTGCCTTGTTATATGTATAGTGAGTTTACAACGTGTAGAATAAATACTGTTTTACTTTACAGTAGCAACAACGGTATCAACAACAATGCAGCTTCTTGACCTTGACCTACTTTACAGTCGGGAAAGGGAAGGGAGGCTAGGCTATAATAAGAATTCATTCATAAATACAGAAGTTTGTACAGTGCGGGTTTCGACCCGGTATGTGGCAAGTTTTAAAATATAAATCACTCCCCTCTGATTGTATAAGCCCTACCTAATACTTGTGACACAGACTGCCTGTGCCATATGCACATCACAGCTCAGACTATCTGTGCCATATGTATACCACAGCTCAGACTACCTGTGCCGTATGTACTGTGCCATAAGTATACCACAGCTTAGACTACCTGTGCCATATGTATACCACAGTTCAGAATACCTGTGCCATATGTATACCACAACTCAGATTGCCTGTGCCATATGTATACCACAGCTCAGACTACCTGTGCCATATGTATACCACAGCTCAGGCTACATCTGCCATAGGTAAACCACAACTCAAGATGATATACCTGTGCCATATGTACACCACAGCTCAGACTATCTGTCCATATGTATACCACAGCTCAGACTATATGTGCCATATGTAAACCACAGTTCAGACTACCTGTGCCATATTATACCACAGCTCAGACTATATGTGCCATATGTAAACCACAGTTCAGACTACCTGTGCCATATGTATATCACAGCTCAGACTACCTGTGCCATATGTATACCACAGCTCAGACTACCTGTGCCATATGTATACCACAGCTCAGACTACCTGTGCCATATGTATACCACAACTCAGACTACCTGTGCCATATGTATATCACAGCTCAGATTACCTGTGCCATATGTATATCACAACTCAGACTACCTGAGCCGTATGTACTGTGCCATATGTATATCACAGCTCAGACTACCTGAGCCATATGTACACCATTATCATGTTATAAACATATCCATGTGCTTATTTATTTTTCTCATTAATTAATTGTATGTGATACATAATTACATGTTGTGTGGAGGCTCACCTTGCGAGGAAGTTCAGTTTTAAGGATCATTTATAAATAACACTCAGAATAGTGTGTAACCGAATAATGATCCAATATCATTGATATCATTTACATGCAGTTTAGGGGATCCTGATTTTCAATTTTAAACAAGACAGTCGTATTATATGGACTGGTGCTATTATGTTTTCTTGAACATTACATATAATGATGAACTAGATGAATACAAGACTCCATAATAATCATGGATATAATAGTTGGATATGTGTAAATCATGTCAGCAGTTTTAAAAACACAACTTACGGAAGCTTACAGTATGCATTCTATAGTCACAGAGGCTTCAACATTCTAGCTGTTTTAAGATTCATTACAGTTGGTAAACACACAGCTCTTCAGATGGATTTGATGTGTTTTACGTTGATATACAGTTGAACAAGCTGGGAAACGCAATCATTTCAATATTTCTTATGTTTATAAGATATTATAATTAAGAAATGTCTCAATTGTGTTATTTTAACAACTGATTAAAGAATGTATTGTTTGTGTAAAAATAAGTTTGTAGCTTAACAGCTCTTGTCATGGGCCTGTAGCTTAACAGCTCCTGACATGGACCTGTAGCTTAACAGCTCTAGGCATGAGCCTGTAGCATAACAGCTCTTGCCATGGACATGCAGATTACCAGCTCTAGGCATGAGCCTGTAGCATAACAGCTCTTGCCATGGACATGAAGATTACCAGCTCTAGGCATGAGCCTGTAGCATAACAGCTCTTGCCAGGGGTATGTAGCTTAACAGCTCTAGGCAAAGGCCTGTAGCTAACAGATTTTGTCATGGGCATATAGCTTAACAGCTCTTGGCAAAGGCCTGTGACTTAACAGTTCTAGGCATGAGCATGTAGCATAACAGCTCTTGTCATGGGCCTGCATATTAACATTTCTAGGCATGGGCCTGTAGCTTAACGTCTTTTGTCATGGGCCTGTAGCTTAACACCTCTTGTCATGGGCCTGTGGATTAACAGCTCTTGGCATGGGCCTTTAACAGCTCTTGTCATGGACCTGTAGCTTAACAGCTCTATGCATGACCCTTTAGCTTATTAGCTTTAGGCATGGGTTTGTAGCTTAACAACTCTTGTCATGGGACTGTAGATTAACAGCTCTTGTCATGGGCCTGTAGATTAACAGCTCTTGTCATGGGCCTGTAGATTAACAGCTCTTGTCATGGGCCTGTAGCTTAACAGCTCTAGACATGGGTTTGTAGCTTAACAGCTCTTGACATGGGCCTGTACCTTAAAAGCTCTAGGTATGGGTCTGTAGCTTAACTGCTCTAGGCATGGGCCTATAGCTTAACAGGCTCTAGCCATGGGTCTGTAGCTTAACAGATCTAGATATGGGCCTGTAGATTAACAGGCTCTAGCCATGGGTCTGTAGCTTAACAGATCTAGGTATGGGCCTGTAGCTTAACAGCTCTAGACATGGGTTTGTAGCTTAACAGCTCTTGACATGGGCATGTAGCTTAAAAGCTCCAGGTATGGGTCTGTAGCTTAACAGCTCTAGGCATGGGCCTGTAGCTTAACAGCTCTTGTTGTGGGCCTGTAGCCTAAGATCTCTAGGCATGGACCTTGTCATGGGCCTGTAGATTAACAGCTCTTGTCATGGACTTGTAGCATAACAGCTCTATGCATGGGTCTGTAGCGTAACAGCTCTTGGCATGGGTCTCTACCTTAACAGCTCATGGCATGGGTCGAAATATTGTTTGCTGATAATATATCATCAGCATGTATGGAAAAATAGTGTTTGTGATTTATATATATATTGTACTTTTATTTCAATTTAAATTGTTTATGTTTTGACTGATTCGTCTAAGACCAAAGCCTTAATTTGATTGAATTTCCATGTGATTGTATTTCCATGTGTGTTTTTCATTTTTCTAGTTATTTGTAAATGTTGTATATATAAATATTAATGTGTTTGTAAGACACTTATAATTATAATAGAAAGAGCATGAATATAAAAAATATCCATTATGAAAGGAAGGTGTATGTTGCATATACAGCTTTTAAACTGTTTAAACAGATCCTTATGTAACTGAATTGTCAATTGTATTTGAATAAATTAGGAACCATCTTCCTTGAAATAAAGGGGAAGAGAGAGAGAGGGAGATTTTGTATGGAAGTTATTTTGGAACTTGGCATATTTTTGAGTGAGGCCACACATCCTTAATTTATTCAATATGATTATTTAAGTTAATAGCAGTACAAGACAGACTTACTCACTATAATTATTTAAGTTAATAGCAGTACAAGACAGACTTATTCAATATGATTATTTAAGTTAATAGCAGTACAAGACAGACTTACTCACTATGATTATTTAAGTTAATAGCAGTACAAGACAGACTTACTCACTATGATTATTTAAGTTAATAGCAGTACTAGACAGACTTATTCAATATGATTATTTAAGTTAATAGCAGTACAAGACAGACTTACTCACTATGATTATTTAAGTTAATAGCAGTACAAGACAGACTTACTCAGTATGATTATTTAAGTTAATAGCAGTACAAGACAGACTTATTCAATATGATTATTTAAGTTAATAGCAGTGTGGTTGCCGGGGGCCCCGTTTGGTCACGGGGCAAAGAATACGGCCACTGCAGATCCCTTTGGAGGGGTAGAATCCCCCCAAATTCATGTTCATTTTATCATTTTTTGTTCATGTTCATTAAAGGTCTTCATCATGATCCCTGCATTGTTTCAGGTGCTATCTCGCTCGCATCAAAAGAGCAGTGGCAGAAAAACAATAATGTGGCTCCAGCCTAAATGGAGTTCCTACGATAGAATTTGCAGCAACTCTGCAGTTCAGGGTGAGAAGGTTCTAGGCCCATTTTCCATATTTTATCTCGATGTACATGGAAGATGAGCCTGGCATGTTCATGCCTTTTAGGCGCCATATAACCTTTTCAAGTGTTGGTGCGCCTTAAAACCCCAATTCAAAAAAAAAAAAAAAGTACAAGAAAGACTTATTCAATATGATTATTTAAGTTAATAGCAGTAAAAGACAGACTTATTCAATATGAATATTTAAGCAAATGGCAATACTTGATAAACCTGGCAGCTGACATTTTTAGACTAAACTTGACAGCTTCCAATTGATATTATGTACTTCGAGGTGTTGAAATTAATCCATGATATGAAACCATACTCTATTTGTTTTGTAATGTCCATTTTATCTGTCTGCCATACTCTAACTTCCAATATCTAGTAGTTATTGTACACCAGTTATTTGTATAGGTGTTATTTTCAATTAAATGATTTACACCTGTGCAAATACAAAGGAAATTTCAACCGTCATTATACTTGACAGATTTAGTCAGTATGGCTCATTTTATGTTGAGCTTGACAGACATATGTTTTTTACAACATCTGTGATTATATTAGGTGTAACTTGACAACCATTAACTTTTGGCAATAAACCATTCAATTCATACAATACAGCATTTTATAATAAAAAATAGTATGCACACATTAACTATATACAATGATCATAATATTATGCTTGGCTATTTACAAAGGAGACAGATGCTTGACCGTACATCGACTTTAAAGGGACACACGGCAGTCTTGAGGTGTTTGATCCAAACACTGAAATTAGTGTCTTGATTTATTATGCTTTCCGAAGGGCGAGCACATAGTTGCCGCTTTGTCCGTCCGTCCGTGGGTCCGTGACACTTTCTTGTCCGGAGCATATCTTCAAAACTACCTAAGTGACTGCACTGAAACTTCACACAATGATAGAGGGCAATGAGAGGAAGTGCTGAGTGCAAGAACCATAACTCTGTCCTCATTTAAATTGGAGTTATTGCCCTTTGTAATTTTATACTTAGAATTTTTGTCCAGAGCATATCTTCAAAACTACTGATGGGACTGCAATGAAACTTCACACAATGATTGAGGGCAATAAGAGAAAGTGCAGAGTGCATGAACCATACATTAGAGTTATTGCCCTTGGTAATTTTATACCTGGAGCATAAACTACTAATGACACTGTAAATTGAAAAGCGCTGGGTGATACAAGGCCACATGATAAGTTGAGGATATAAAATTCGGGGAGCATCCATCGGTTCTACCAATTTTCTTGTTTATCCAGCCTGTCAGTTTGACTGTAAACCCGCTTGCATATTATTAAATAAATTTAGAGTTGCCTTAAATGAACGGGACGCCGTGAGTTTTTCAAAATCAAGATTGTTGTGCGTCCCTTTAAAGAGTATGTCACAACAGTTTTCACTGTAATAGCAGATATGCTGGGTAGTCTCCCCTTTCTACAGATATGCTGGGTAGTCTCCCCTTTCTACAGATATGTTGGGTAGTCTACCCTTTTACATAAAACTCCAACTGAAGACAAAGTACACAAATATTTAATTGTATGGGGTTTGTTTGTACAAGTGTATAGCTTTTCAGCGTTCATAATTGATATTATACTGTGTGTGTATATATCATCATATTGGTACATGTATTATATAAATCTATGCATCACGCTGTGTCACAGTTTAGAAATAAATCATATGTTTGTAACCGGCTATTCGTCCTTCTTTAATCCAACTGGACAAAACCCAGGCCAGTGTAGTCAGAAGTTGTCTGTTCGTCCATTAGCCGAAGGCTAGCAGAGCTTATGGGATGCCTAGTTGTCCGATGTCCGTCGTCCGGTCGTCGTTAACTTTTGTCTCGTTAAGATGATAGGGCTTTCATTTTTCATCTGATCTTTACCAAACTTTACCAGATTGTTAATGTCAATGAAAGCTCGGACAAGTTTTAAAACCAGCCAGATCGGACTAGTAACAGCGGAGTTATGGCCCTTGATTTAGTTAAAAATGTTATATTTTTCATCGTTAAGACGATTGGGCCTCCATTTTTCATCCGATCTTTACTAAACTTTACCAGATTGTTAGTGTCAATGAAAGCTCGGATAAGTTCAAAAACCAACAAATCGGACCAGTAACAGCGGAGTTATGACCCTTGATTTAGTTAAAAATGCTATATTTTGCCTCGTTAAGACGATAGGGCCTCCATTTTTCATCCGATCTTTACCAAACTTTACCAGAATGTTAATGTCAATGATACATGTTCGAAAACCAGCCAGCTCGGACCAGTAACAGCGGAGTTATGGCCCTTGAATACTTAAAAAATGCTATATTTTGCCTCGTTAAGACGATAGGGCCTTCATTTTTCATCCGATCTTTCCCAAATTTTACCAGATTGTTAATGTCAATAAAAGCTTGGAAAAGTCTGAAAACCAGCCAAATAGGACCAGTAACAGTGGTGTTATGGCCCTTTATTTCTTTAAATATGCTATATTTTGCCTTGTTAAGGCGATAGGGCCTTCATTTTTAGCTCGAAGCTTATGGGATGCCGAGTTGTCCGTCGTCCGTCCGTCTGTCCGTCGTCCATCGTCGGTTGTTAACTTTTGTCTCGTTAAGACGATAGGGCCTTCATTTTTCATCCAATCTTTACCAAACTTTAACAGGTTGTTAATATCAATGAAAGCTCGGATGAGTTTGAAAACCAGCCAGATCGGCCAAGAAACAGCGGAGTTGTGGCCCTTGATTTAGTTAAAAATGCTATATTGCTATATTTTGCCTCGTTAAGACGATAGGGCCTTCATTTTTCAACCTATCTTTACCAAACTTTACCAGATTGTTAATATCAATGAAAGCTCGGACAAGTTCGAAAACCAGCCATATCGGACTAGTAACAGCGGAGTTATGGCCCTTGATTTAGTTAAAAATGCTATATTTTGCCTCGTTAAGATGCTAGGGGCTTCATTGTTGATACGATCTTTACCAAACATTATCAGATTGTTAATATCAATGAAAGCTCGGACAAGTTCGAAAACCAGCCATATCGAAATAGTAACAGCGGAGCTATGGCCCTTGATTTAGTTAAAAATGCTATATTTTGCCTCGTTAAGACGAGAGGGCCTTCATTGTTCATCGGATCTTTACCAAACTTTATCAGATTGTTAATGTCATTTAAAGCTCGGAAAAGTTTGAAAACCAGCCATATCAGAACAGTAACAGCGGAGTTGTGGCCCTTGATTTAGTTAAAAATGCTATATTTTGCCTCGTTAAGACGATAGGGGCTTCATTGTTCATCCGATCTGTACCAAACTTTATCAGCTTGTCAATGTCATTGAAAGCTTCAATAAGTTTGAAAACCAGCCATTTTGAACCTTTAACAGCGGAGTTATGGCCCTTGATTTAGTTAAAAATGCTATATTTTGCCTCATTAAGACGATAGTTCATCCGATCTTTACCAAACTTTATCAGATTGTTAATATCAATGAAAGCTCGGACAAGTTCGAAAACCAAACATATCGAACCAGTAACAGCTTACTTATGGCCCTTGATTTAGTCCAAAACGCTATATTTTGCCTCGTTAAGACGAGAGGGCCTTCATTTTTCATCCGATCGTTACCAAACTCTTTTTTTTGTTATTCTTTTTTTTAATTAATTGTTTAAATTACTATTATTTCATTTATTTATTTTTATTTATTTATTTTTATTTTTTTATTTATTTTTCTTAATTTTAATTTTTTTTAAATTTTAATTTTTTTTTAATATTTTTTTAATTTTTTTTCTTTTAATTTTTTTTATTTATTTTTTATTTTTAGCTCTATGTTGGACCAGTAATAGAGAAGTTATGGCTGTTGATTTAGTTAAAAATGCTATATTTTGCCTCGTTAATACGGTAGGGCCTTCATTCTTTAGTTTAGTTCAAAAGCTGTTTTTTGCCCGAAACTTCCAAAAAACCGTAAATGGCAGTCACTTGCTTCATTGATGTTATAAGAGCCATGTTAGCCAGTAGAGCGTCCACAGGCCCTCTTGGGCCTCTTGTTTATCTGATCTTTTCCAAACTTTACCAGATTTCATTTTTCATCTGATCTTTACCAAACTTTACCAGAATTTTTGACTTTTTTTTTTCTTTTATTATTTTCATATTTATTTATTTTTAAATTTTTAAATTGTTAATTTTTTATATTTTTTTTTATTTTTTTATTTTTTACTTTTATTATTTATTTTTTTATTATCTCTACTGGCCAAGTTCGAAAACAAGCCAGATCGGACCAGTAATGACGGAGTTATGGCTCTTGATTTAGTTAAAAATGCTATATTTTGCCTCTTTAAGTCGAGTCACTCGCTTCATTGATGTTATAAGAGCCATATTAGTCAGTAGAGCGTCGCCCTCTTGGGCCTCTTGTTTTAAGAATGTCAATTACTATTTTAAATGCAGTCCATACTCACTTTACTCCAACTCGCCTTTGGCCCCTATTTTATTCCTTCTAGTTTATGTAATTTGACTTCTTTTAAGTCAAATTTCAAAGAAGTCAAATTTCAAGTCAAATTTCAACAAGTTGAATTAATAACTTATTCAAAATATGACAAACATTTTGATTGTTTTTTACATTCATTTATTGGCAGTTCGATTCAATTGTCAAATGCAAGTTTGATCAGATGTGAAGCCAACAAAAGGTGATTTAAATATTTGGCCATAACTTGAAATTATTTGACCTATACTCATGATTCCCCGTGTGGTTGCCGGGGTAGAATACAACCACTGCAAACACACCGTCACATGCAGAGGGGTAGGACCCCCCCCCCCCCCCCCCCCCCCCCCCCCCATTCATATTCATTTTGTCATTTTTTGTTCATGCTCATTAAAGGTCTTCATCATGACCCCTGCATTGTTTCAGGTGCCATCTCGCTCACATCACTAAGAGCAGTGGCAGAAAAACAATAAACGTGGCTCCAGCGTAAATGGAGTTTTTACGATAGAATTTGCAGCAACTCTGCAGTTCAGGGCGAGAAGGTCCTAGGCCCATTTTCCATATTTTATCTCGATGTACATGGAAGATGAGCCTGGCATGTTCATGCCTGTTAGGCGCCATATAACCTGTAATGTGTTGGTGCGCCTTAAAACCCCAATTCAATTCAATTCATGATTGAACTTCACACATCTTCATCTAACCTCAATGAATGTCGGTACACATGTCCAATAACTCCGACTTTCATTTTCGCGAGTTATGGCCCTTTTAATAAAACTTTAACCTAACCAAGCTTATTACTTGGCAAATTGTCAAAATATTAACCTGTGGTCATGAAACTTTATACAGTTTTTGCTTACTAATTATTCAAATGCCTCAATTAAAAAAGAACAAAAAATGTCACTTAACTGACAAATGCCCCCGAAGTGGTTTTGACCTTTGACCTGTAAGTGTGATCTTGACCTTGGAGCCACGGATCTGGATTTTGCGCGCGACAAGTCGCCTTGTTGTGGTGAGCACTTTTGCCAAGTTATTCGAAAATCCGTCCATGAATGTCAGTTTTTAACCGGACACGAAAGCACTTCTTTTTGACCTTTGACCTCAAAGTGTGACCTTGACATTGGAGCTACGGACCTGGATTTTGCGCGCGACAAGCCGCCTTGTTGTGGTGAGCACTTGTGCCAAGTTATTTGAAAATCCGTCCATGAATGTCAGAGTTATTAACCGGACAAGAAAGCACTTCTTTTTTACCTTTGACCTCAAAGTGTGACCTTGACCTTGGAGCTACGGACCTGGATTTTTCGCGCGACAAGTCGCCTTGTGGCGAGCACTTGTGCCAAGTTATTTGAAAATCCATCCAGGAATGTTAGAGTTATTGACCGGACACGATTGTACGGACGGACGGATGGTCGCATCGACTACTATATGCCGCCTTTCGGGGGCATAATCATCTGTTTCATAATGCATGAAAGTTTGCACCCTCTGTCTTTGTTGTTAGATTGTCCTTGCTGAAATAAGCACATGGCAGATGACACAAGTGTTCGGTGAAAAACCCTTCTAGTATGTTATTAAAAATCAGCAATATAAACATAGCGTATGTAGTTTGAGCAAGGTTTTATGTGCAAACTATTGCAATGTTCAGTGCAGACGCTCATTCATCAGGACTAAGGATGTCGAAGAAATGTGAAGTTTCAATATATTATATGTAGGTACAAGCTTACGTACAAAACATTAGCCAGGTTATACAGACGACTATTAAGTGGAGAAAATACCTCATAATTTATTTGTCAAACACAGACAAGCTAAACAAGCTACTCATGAATATCCTCCAGCACAATGACTGCTGTTTTATCTGGTTTTATGGGGTTCAACAATGTCCACCCTCGTTAAAGCCATGACAAAAATATCACAATACACTAGTGTAATAAAAATGCAAATGAAGGCAGAATATTTGCTGTCTTTTTCATTCAGCTATCCATGTTGTAATAAATTCAACATAAACAGCCACTCATAAGATCCTATATTTTATTATATACTTAACAGTGAAATAGTGTATTTTATGATTAAAATAAAATCTTATATTTTCATTATTTCACATTTGAAATACCAAAAATGACAATGCCGGCATTGACAGTAAAACATACATTTATTACAACTACAAACACAGCCTAAGAAGAATTCAGCATTATGATTATTACAGAAAAAATCTATTGAATAAATTTCAGGGTTGCCAGGATATCAGCTAATGAAATTCCATCCTTTCCCTGACAAAATGTCATTTTTAGCTCTACTGATCAGAGATCAGCAGAGCTTATGCCGTGGTGCGGCGTCCGTCGTCCGTCTGTCCGTCCGTCTGTCCGTCCGTCCGTCTGTCCGTAAACTTTTTTTTGTAGCGACTACTCATCTGAAACTACTGAATGGATTTTCATGAAACTTTACAGAAATGTTGCCCATGAAGTCTAGTTGATCCTAGCAAAAATTCATGTAGATGTGAAATCCAAGATGGCCGCCAAATCTAAAAAAAGGTTTTTAAAAAACAAGTTTGTAGCGACTACTTTTTGAAAACTCTAAGGGATATTGCTATGGGACTTTTTCTAAAATGATCAGCATGACATGATGTTGGTCCTTGTCGAAAATCGTTTTGATTCGACGTTAAACATGGCTGCCAGCGGCCATCTTTGTTTACATAGAGTTATATAATGAAAACTTGTAGCGACTACTTCTCTGAAACTACTTGACGGATTTTCATGAAACTTCACAGGAATGTTGCTCTTGATGTCTAATTGATCCTAGCAAAATTTCAGGTCGGCCGGAAATTCAAGATGGCCGCCACGGCTAAAAATAGATTTTTAAAAAATAAGTTTGTAGCGACTACTCCTTGAAAACTATAAGAGATATTGATATGGGACTTTTTCTAAAATGATCAGCATGACATGATGGTTATCCGAGTCGAACATTATTTTGATTCGACGTTAAACATGGCTGCCAGTGGCCATCTTTGTTTACATAGAGTTATATAATGATAACTTGTAGCGACTACTCCTCTGAAAATACTTGACAGATTTTCATGAAACTTCACACGAATGTTGCTCTTGATGTCTAATTGATCCTTGCAAAATTTCAGGTCGGCCGGAAATTCAAGATGGCCGCCATGGCTAACAATAGATTTTCAAAATACAAGTTTGTAGCGACTACTTCTTGAAAACTATAAGTGATATTGATATGGGACTTTTTCTAAAATGATCAGCATGACATGATGGTTATTCAAGTGGAACATTATTTTGATTCAATGTTAAACATGGCTGTCAGTGGCCATCTTTGTTTACATAGAGTTATATAATGAAAACTTGTAGCGACTACTCCTCTGAAACTACTTGACGGATTTTCATGAAACTTCACAGGAATGTTGCTCTTGATGTCTTATTGATCCTAGCAAAAGTTCAGGTCGGCCGGAAATTCAAGATGGCCACCACGGCTAAAAATAGATTTTCAAAAAACAAGTTTGTAGCGACTACTTCCTGAAATCAAAATCAATCAGTAGAGCTTCAAGGTCATTGACCTCTTGTTTAAAAACTTGTGGCGTCCCGTTAGTTTTTCTACATAAATTGCATTTGTTCAATCATTAATGTTAATTATAAGAATTGTATTAAGCAATTGGTTTTTGCATATTATTATTTTTTGATATTATTGCACCAATAATATATTAAAACTTATAGTATAATAAGACGAAATAGCGAATACTTAAAATTTGATTTATTTAAATGTAACCAGGGTAAAAGTCTAAATGATACTGGATATATAAACCGAGATACCCATTTCAAATACTTCAAGATTGCTGTGTGTCCCTTTAAAGGGACACACGGCAATCTTGATTTTTTAAAAACTCACGGCGTCCCGTTAGTTTTCCTCTTAACTTGCATTTGTTCAATCATTAATATTAATTGTTAGAATAGTTCAAAGCATATTATTTTTGCATATTACTGACTTTTTATAATATTGCACCAGTAATATATTTAAAAAATTGGTAAAATAGTGAAGAAAGTTGAAATTTCAATTTTTTATTTAATTATATGCAAGCAGTTTTAAAGTCAAAATGACGCAGGATAAGTAAATTGAGCAGCAAATTTTAATGTTTGAATAAAACTCAAGATTGCCATGTGTCCCTTTAAACCTCAATTTTGCATCTGTGGGTGGGAGCCTTCCTGGGCTCCCATGTATGTTTTAATGCAACAACCCTCTGTATTTTTATTTCTTTGCACAATTTTCCAATGACAGTTTTTGTTCATTCCTGATCATTAACACCAATAATAATTATGAAATAATAATTGTGTTTACTTTACGATAGCTTCATTTTTGACTGACATGAGAAGCAGCATTTTATGTTCTATTCATTCATTGAATGAACCTTTCCCAAAGTATTTGAAAACAGAAGTAACCAGATTATGATCGATTTTTGCATTAATTAATAAACTGACCATGAACAGTTAAAGGGTTACACAGCAATTTTCAAGTTTTTATCGAGCATTAAAGTCAGAATATGCTTATTGTTAACCTTAATGGAGATGATAGAGACTTTGTGTCAAATATTTGTGTATAATATTACCGTCAAATTTGCATTAAATCCCCCAATGTACCCAGCTGGTATTAGAAACAACTGATTAGAAACGTACGCTTCGTTAAACAGGCACGCTGACTTTTTAGTCCCCCGACTGGTGTGTCACCGGAGGGGCTATAGGTTTACCTCCCGTCTGTCCGTCGGTCCATCCGGAAAGCTGGATCCTGTGATAACTTAAGATAAAATATATTTTCATGAAACATTTTGCATATGGTAGACGGGCATAAGGAGTATGCACGTTAGTTAATTTTGTTGACATGGCCAAAATTGTGGTTGCTATGGCAACAAAACATTAAAAAAAACAATGTCATTCCATCCGGAAAACTGGATCCTGCGATAACTGAAAGTATAAAAGATATTTTCATGAAACCTTTTAAAAATGGTAGAGGGGCATAAGGAGATTATGCATGTTATTTAATTTTGTTGATATGGCCAAAATTGTGGTTGCTATGGCAACAAAATAGTAAAAGAAAATGCACACAAAATAGGATAGTGCTATAACTTTAAAACTATAAAAGATATTGTAATAAACCTTGGTACATAGGTAGAGGAGGATATGGAGATTTTGTACACAATTTTATTTTGGTGATATGGCCAAAATTGTGGTTGTTATGGTAACAGAATTCCGTCGTTAGTAATACAGCTGAATAAGGGAGCTTAATACGTCTTATCTTTATACTCAATAAATATTTAATAGTAACTTCCCTTCAAATAGAGTTACATATTATATGACTTGAAATTGATGTTAATTCCTGTTTTTTGTGTATGTATTTTTATTACTTTTATTATATTTGTAATTGGATTTGAGAACAATAGTGAGGTGTATCCTTTACATATTTGTAAGGAAATTACTCAAACTTGTTTTGTAAAGGTTGCAAAATGTAGCATGCCCTTGTTATTTGTCTAAGTCATAGCCTTTCGTTTGGTTTGGTCAAACAAAAATCATTTAACATCTGACCGGTAGGGGACATCATGTATTGCCATGCAATACTGGAGTATCTTGTTAACTCTTTTGTTTACATAAACATTACCTTTGCTATAAATAAACCATTTGGATCTGCACACTTCCTGTGTTGTGCTTAGCGTTGGCGCATCGTGAAGGGGATACAGCTTAATTAGTACACAAATATTTGTACAAAAAGTGGCATTTTCACATTAGCGGAGATTTGGATTGAAAACACTAATGATTTTCTTTCAAGCGAGGATTTACTGAAACAACTTAAACATAAACAAAATTGGATTTCCGAATGGACGAGATTAAAATCATTGATTCCAAAACAATACATTTTAGCAGTGAAGTCATGTGCATATGCTTTTGAAATGAATAGGACATTCAATATGGAAGAAACTACATTTTAAACAGTAAGAACAAAAAATCTAACCAATAAATTAAAAATAAAGCATATTGTAACGTCAGTGAACAATAAAGCTGCAGTTCAGGGTGAGAAGGTTCTAGGCCATATTCCATATTTTATCTCGATGTACATGGAAGATGAGCCTGGCATGTTCATGACTTTTAGGCGCCATATAACCTTTTCATGTGTTGGTGCGCCTTAAAACCCCAATTCAATTCAATTCAATAAAGTTGATAAACTTAAAACCAAACTTAAATGGGAGGGAAAATAAGGTGTAGCTCTGTCACATGGGAACCAATTTGTTTTCAATAGAATACCCATTTGGGTCATCGAAATCATTGAAATCTTCCGTGTGGTTCCCGGGGCCCCGTTTGGTTACAGAGCAAAGAATAGAGCCACTGCAGATCCCGTTGGAGGGGAAGGCAGAGTGGTAGAACCACCCCAAATTTATATTCATTTTATAATTTTTTGTTCATGCTCATTAAAGGTCTTCATCATGACCCCTGCATTGTTTCAGGTGCCATCTCGCTCACATCACTAGAGCAGTGACAGAAAAACTATAACGTGGCTCCAGCGTAAATGGAGTTTCTACAATAGAATTTGCAGCAACTCTGCAGTTCAGGGTGAGAAGGTTCTAGGCCCGTTCTCCATGTTTTATCTCGATGTACAGGGAGGATGAGCCTGGCATGTTCATTCCTGTTAGGCACCATATAACCTTTCATTTGTTGTTGCGCCTTTAAACCCCAATTCAATTCAATTCTGCATAACGCTATTTATACGGAACATCGATCACATACTACGAGATTATCGAACGGTTTATGCAGTATGTGTAAAAATGATAGAGAAACTCTGTTTCATTTATTCTTTGTCTACGATGTTATTAAACCACTGTGTGAAACTATAAATGTAATTTTAAATGATATTTCAGAGATCTCGACAATCTTAAATTTGAACATGTTGCTCTAGGATTCTATAGTAAGCCAGGGAAACTAAATGTACTCAACTTCGTTATTTATGAAACAAAATGGCAAATATGGAAATTCAGAAACGGCTATAAATATGATGAAATTAACCCTTCTATTAACGGCTTATACTTCCGTATTATTAGCGTACTAAAAGATCAATTAAAGGACAGAGAATGTGGAAAGAAAACATTAGTGCAGTATATTATATCACTGTAAAAAAAGTATAAAATAAAAGTTTAGGATGCCATTCTTCTTTTTGTATTTCGTTTCGACAAGAAAGATGAATAAGGCACAAGCCAACGATAACTATCAGGCATTTACTAGCCTCTCATAGCATGCTCTTCTCTCACACAGGAAGACATGTGGCAACATATATGGGCTTCCTGACGGTAAAGCATATATACATATGAATAATTGTATTCCATGTACTTCCGTCAGGAAGCCCATGGAATACAATTATTCATATGTTTATATGCTTTTTCAGCGCCAGCCATTTAAGCTGGCTTTTGGCCTCGCAGGAGGTGTGTCCGTGTAAGCCTATCAAAAGTCGAGTTGAAAGCGATACAGAAATTATGAAAGCCTACAGTGTTTATTAAACTGCATGCTGATTGGCTAAATTTGTATGACAAGGCCAAAGGAAACTAGTAGATTTGTTTATAGAATGTAGTTGTTGATAAAAGGTATATCTTTGGGTGATTTGTTACGCTGTACTTCAGTCGTGACTGGGAAAGATGAAGAAAGGAATAGAAATGCTTCAATTGCAAATAAATTATTCTGTTTTCTTGCAAAGTGCGTTAATTTTACATGGTAATGGAACTCTATTAAAAAATTACGTATCACCATGATTTCCTAGTCACGTGATTTTTCAAGGTGCCTGGATGTGTTCTTCTCCAAAACCACACGGCCTAGAGCTTAGACATTATGTATATATCATCATCTAGTGGTCCTCCACCAAGTTCTTACAAATAGTGACCTAAATATTCTTTTCATTTAATTTTATTAATACATTTAAAAATCTTCTTCTCTGAAACCACAAGGGCTACAGCTTTGATATTTTGCAGTAGCATCATATAGTGGTCCTTTACCAAGTTGTACAAATGGTGACCCTGGGGTCAGAATAAGCCCCACACCGGGGGTCGAAAGTTTTACATAGAAATTTAGGAAATACAATTAAAAGCTTTCTTTTTGAAACCACAAGGATAGAGCTTTAACAATGGCCTTCTGTAATGGAAGGCAGTAACTAATTCCCGACATTGGCACTGCCGTGTCAACTTTTATCGGAATACCGATAGAAAATGTTATATTGCTCTACCTTCATTTCGCTATTAAAATTATTTCACTTCATGACCATCAATCACTTATACATTGTGCTTCCCCAAACGCGCCGACTATCTTTTTAAAGATATTTCTTGTTTAAATTCATTTATGTGACGGTTAAATAGCATAAAAGAAGGTTATGTTTACAATGATGTTAAAAACATATTCATAACAATTTGATACAATTATATAATATTATGTGTATTACAGATATATATATATGAGGTGTTTTAGTGTGCTTAATACATGTACACAGAAGACACCGAAAGAAGGATGATTCAGTCAAATGGTATCAGTTTATTAATTAGTTACTTATCATGTGTGATAATAGTGTCATATTCATTAAAC
Organism: Cyrtodaria siliqua; assembly: GCA_037043455.1. NCBI lineage: Eukaryota > Metazoa > Mollusca > Bivalvia > Adapedonta > Hiatellidae > Cyrtodaria > Cyrtodaria siliqua. Next base: position 70,897 of record JAWPHD010012871.1, read on the forward strand.
TGGTCATTGACTATGGCAAATATATTAATGCATGCATGAATGAATGAATGAAGACCATGGTTGTTATATATTTTTGTTTATATTGTGTGTCTTAAAATAAAAACACGAAATAAGATAGCATGTGAAGACACATTTCATATATTGTATGTTTGTTACTGTTATACATATTTATATTCAATAAACGGACCGTTGATTATGGTTAAAAAAAAAAAGTACACAAATATTTATTCGGCGTAGTGTGTACACTTTAATTTTATTCAGTTTATTTGTTAGCGTAATTCTCTAAGTTGCAACGCTTCCGAGTGCTTCGTCAACTGTTTCAGTTTATGTGTTAATAAGCATATTCTGCCTTTCAAGTTGTCACCTCAATGTATTAATCTAGTATCATTTTGACTTCAAACCTGCTAGCTTATAATTAAATAAGATGTTGAGTTTTCAATTTGTTTTCAATAGAATACCCAGTTGGGTCATCGAAATCATTGAAATCTTCCGTGTGGTTCCGGGTGCCCCGTTTGGTTACAGGGCAGAGAATAGAGCCACTGCAGATCCCGTTGGAGGGGAAGGTAGAGTGGTAGAACCACCCCAAATTCATGCTCATTTTATAATTTTTTGTTCATGCTCTTTAAAGGTCTTCATCATGACCCCTGCATTGTTTCAGGTGCCATCTCGCTCATATCACTAGAGCAGTGGCAGAAAAACTAACGTGGCTCCAGCAAAAATGGAGTGTCTACAATAGAATTTGCAGCAACTGCAGTTCAGGGTGAGAAGGTTCTAAGCCCGTTCTTCATATTTTATCTCGATGTATGTGGAGGATGAACCTGGCATGTTCATTCCTGTTAGGCGCCATATAATCTTTCATGTGTTGGTGCGCCTTAAAACCCAATTCAATTCAATATTCTACAATATGTTTAAATATATTACTGCTGCAATACAGTCACCATGAAGAAATATGCAAAAACAATTTGAACTATCCTTTTAAGTAATACTATAATGATGGAAAAAATGTTATGTAGAAAATCTAACCGTCTGCACAAATTTAGTCAAAAATGCAATGTGTCCCTTTAAATTATGTTTGCAACTTTTTTTATGTTCAAGGACATTTCTATTGACCCAGTTTTTTATCCAGGACCCCCCCCCCCCATTCATATTCATTTTGTCATTTTTTGTTCATGCTCATTAAAGGTCTTCATCATGACCCCTGCATTGTTTCAGGTGCCATCTCGCTCACATCACTAAGAGCAGTGGCAGAAAAACAATAAACATGGCTCCAGCGTAAATGGAGTTTTTACGATAGAATTTGCAGCAACTCTGCAGTTCAGGGTGAGAAGGTTCTAGGCCCATTTTCCATATTTTATCTCGATGTACATGGAAGATGAGCCTGGCATGTTCATGCCTGTTAGGCGCCATATAACCTGTAATGTGTTGGTGCGCCTTAAAACCCCAATTCAATTCAATTATTCAGGATAATCCTTGGCATTATACAATAATACTTCAGTAGTTTAATGTCTCGGCTCCGCCCCAAAGAACAAAGCATGATATTCCAGTTGATGATATTGACATGTCTGAAGTGCAGGTGGATTTATTGGTGTTATGAAAGAACGTATTCAGTATTTGTAATACAATATTAAAGATTGAAAACAGAGTTTTATAAGTGTATTTTAAATAGAAACATATAATGGTATCAATGTGTTGTAATTTATTAGTTTGAAATATTTTACATAAAGCAATATGTTCAGTTTGATTTATATAATACAATGATAAATGTTTTACTGGCACACAGCATTGTGGATACAAGT